>JAGVSP010001809.1:0-33804 GCA_022494985.1 Micrasema minimum
TAAAAAATTCTGGACACGAAAAATTTTTTATATTTTCTATTAAATCCTATGTTCATAAAGCTCGATTTTTCGGACTTTTGACTCGAATTAAAACTGAGAAGGGCAACCATAAATTAATAGTTAGATGATCCATGTATGATTTTTTTTACTAGGGAATATGGCAGTTTATCAGGCATTAAACAGGCCTGGCCTGTCGTAGCGTTGGCAGGGGTAAGCGATCGTTTTACACGCTTATAACATTCCCCATTATTCAAAACACTCCCTCCTCTTATCTTTCTGGGCCCAGATCACCAATGAATCTAAATCGCAGTGGTGACGGTAATCGGTAAATTTTCAGAGATTTGATTTGATCGATTTGATCAATACGTGTCGCAACTGCGATATATCTACATTTAGATACGGTGATGACATATCATAAATGATATATATCACATTTAGAAACTTGGTTCATTAATACAATCAGTTCTCTATGTTAAGCATATAGGGAATACTAAAAATGATTAAGGGACCGTACTTTTTATACACCGTGTGACAAAACTCGATGTACAAGCGGGAAACGAGTGAATCTACATTATATTTGGAGTCGATTTTATAAAGTAAAATTTTTAGACTTGACCCATAGTTTTCGAGAAAATTGATTAAGAAGTTTTTTTTTGATTAAGAAAATTTTTGCAAATTGTTATAAAATACCATTTATTTAGTCAAATTAATACTATTCGTAAAAAACATAAAATAATAAAAAAACACATTTTGATAAGAATTCGTGCAATTATTTTACTTAATTTTCGGTACTTCTGAAAGCTTTTTGAGAAGCTAAAAGATGTTTTTTAACTTAGATTAAAAAATCATATTAGATATTCAATTCCAAATATAATGTAGATTCACCAGTTTTCAGGTTGTACTACGAGTTTTGTTACACCATGTATATACATATTATTTATTTTTATTTTAAATGAAAAAAGAAATCTATGCAATCGTATGTTGCACATATTTCAATTTGTAAATACTATTTTCAAGCACAAGCCACTTTATGAGACAGTGTCTTGTTCAGAAAACTACACAGTTTCTTGTTCAGAAAACTGTGCAGTCTGTCAAACTTCTGTCAAAAGACACGCTAAATATGTGTATTTTTGAAACGCGATTGTAAGTTATTATCGTATGTTTGCTCTCAGGAAAACTGTATATTTAGCTAATTATGTATATATGTTATTGTTTTTTTACGTATTTAAAAGCATACAATAAACCAATGTCTATTTAAACGTTTACATAAAAAACATTGACTGTCATGTCAGCTTAAATCTGACACTAGCACACAGTTTTTCATGCAGTTTTACCTTTATACGGGACCGTTTTCAGACTGCACAGAAAACTGTGTAGTAAACTGCGCCATATAAAGATAGCTTTAGGCTTTATTCGCTTAGGAATCGAGTCGTGTCGAAGTGGGGATTCGAACCGACGATTTTCTGGACCGCGACGCTACCCACTGGGCCACCACCCGTTAAAATATGTTAAATATATCAAATTTTTATTAAAAATAAAAATTAGTAATTTGTTTTAATGATAAATCATGTTGATATGATATGATATTTTGATGATCTTTGCCCTAAAATATTGAGTTATCTAGCATCTTTTTGCAGTCCAGCCATCTATAGCCCAAAAGCAGATAAGCGTATTGGTAAAAATGAGGTATAGTTTACACGGTTTCGCAAAAAGTCGTGAAATTTAGCGCGTCTCGTCACGCCGACAGGAACACGTGTTCGGCAAACATGTTTACTTCTCTTGGTGGCATTATAACCAATGACTAGCATTGCTATTCCATTGTCTTGCCATTGTCTCTATTTATTTTTCTTTTTTGATTTTGTGTACTGTTCGGTCACTCGGTCACAAAGTAAATTCTCTCCCAATTTTCCTTTTGTAGCAAAAAAAACAGCTAGGCAATTTTGTAAAAAAATATATACATTTTAAAGGTGTGTTGCATTATTATTTTCCTTGCTTATAATGAAAAAAAGGCTTTCATTTACGTCACGGTGTGTCTTGGCTTTAAATTTGCTTTTAGTAGGTAAGGATAGGGCGGGATACATAACTCGATTTTGTTTATTTTACAGGAGTCAAAATGAATAATATTAACTAACTAACTAACCATCACGCCATTTCCCCAAAGGGGTAAGCAGAGAGGATAGAACGCCCCACCACTCTGTCCTGGCATACGTCTCTTGCTTCCTCCACATTCATACATCTTCTCATGCACGCACGTCGATTATTCCGACTTCTTACATGCCCACTATCGAGCACTTGTTTTACTTGATCATGCCGTCTTTCGGTCTCGTCTCGGCCTTCCTCGACTTCTACATCCAGGCACAGTCGCATCATATGTTTTTTTAGCCGTTCTTTCATCATCCATTCGCTCTACATGACCGAATCAACGTAAAAGACCTTTCTTAATTTTGTCGATAATGCTTATCTCAGCCTTGCATTCTGCTCCAATTTCAACATTAGTGCACCTATCATACATAGTTTTTTTTTTTTAGAATAATATTGCCGGGCTTAATAAACATTTTACTATAGAAAGATATTTTGGAAACCGGAAAAATACTGTACGATTCGTATTTTATAGATTTTTTATGGCTGGATTTTCCAAGAAAATTCCTCCAAGTCGTGTCTTGTAAAATCAGCAAATTTGAGATACGCCTTTTTGAAAGATGGACGACGATATGTGAACTAACAGGTGCTGCTCCGCATTTGATTAAAATAACGAGAAAACCACGAAAAACTCGTCATGTAGAAGACCACTGCGTATTGATAGGCATAAGACATTAATAGTCTTCCAATCAACTAGAAAAGCTTTTGGCATTTTGTGTACTATTTTTATTAATTTCATTATAACTATATTATATTTATTTATGGATGATTTATTAAGCGCTATTTTTGCGAGAAATCGCCTCAAGAGCGCTGTACAATAAAGAGACTAGATCACAACACCTTGCAGCTACCAAGCGCATGAACGATTGGGATTTTTTCTAGCCTCCTACAGTTTAAAAAGATTTTAATACATGATATAAAAAATATTTTAAAGTCAATACATACTTAGATTATAATGATGGATTATGTGTAAACGGATATAACTTTGTAGGGAGATATATTCTTGTCTTGCAGCTACTGAGCGCATGGACGATAGATTCTACCCCCCCTTTACAAAATTTGAATTGTTAAAAATAGTGAAATGTGTATAGATTCAATATGTAAATGAACTTTTCTAATAAGAATTTAAAACGGAATGTTGTGTAGAGAAGGTATGCGAATAAACGTTTAAAAGGATTGATTTTAACAAATATGTAATACACTTAACTACTTTTCTACCATATTATCATGTATGATAGCACCTCTAACTCCAAACTACCAACTTTTTTATTGGTTACGCAAAAAGGCTAAATATGAGGTAGTTAAATACTACTATGTTCTACTACTCTTCCTTATCCGCACCCAATGGTGCATAGGGCACTGCATTGACACACCGAAGTGCAGTGTATTTTAATAATTTTATTACATCATGGCAAGATGATCAGTCTTACGCTTCAGAATCAGTCCAAGGTGTCACACATGAAATATTAAAATGAAAATCAAATTCAGTTAAATACACTGCACGATTACGTTGTAATAATTTGGGTTATCTTTTTATTTAAGTCCGGTATTTTGCTGCCGAAGCGGCTGAGGTTATTTACCAAAGGAGAAAATTCACCGAGGAATGAATCGAATACAAACAGATGGTAATTGAATGGAATTGCTGGCCTCTGGACCTCATTTTGTTGAAATATTTGTTTAAAAGCATTTTTGTAATGGGGCAATTACGCGCCGAAAACGCGGCCCAACCGAAATTATTTAAATAAATATCACTCTTAAAGATTTACAAAAACTCGGCTTGATTTTAAATTATCCTAATTTTCAATTTTTGCTTTTTAGTCAATTAGTTTTAACCTGGAAATGCATAAATATGCTTCAGCCAAATTTTCCTCCCTTACTTTAATTTCAAAATTGGATTTTGTAAATCGCAGGGTGATTGATTCCTTTATTTTATTTTATTAAGGAACAATACCACACGATTTCGAATAAAATGTATTAGGTATACAAGATGAGATAGGGAGACCAATTTTACTGAAAAAGCAAACTTAATTTTAAAAAGGTTAAAATAATTATGAATAAATTGTTCCTCTTTTCTCACATAGATAGGGGAACCAAGTTAAAAGTTTAATATTTTTTTACGTACATGCAGGACATGGCTTATACATACACAAACAGCAATACATAATACGCATTGCGTTAAATTTTAATAATTTTTTGTACAAAAAAGGAAAATTGGTATTTTTGTCATTACCTATAATGAGCCTAAATACAGGGTGTAACAAAACTCGATGTACAAGTGGGAATCTGGTGAATCTATATCGTATATGGAGACGATTGTGTAATATCAATTTTTAATCTGAGCTTGAAAAATTTTTTTTTTCTTCTTACAAATGTTTTCACAAGTATGGCAGATTAAGTAAAATTGCTCAAATTCTTATTAAAACGCGTTTTTTAATTTAGCTTTCTTTATGGATAGTATTAATTTGACTAAATACATGATATTTGATAATGATTTGCAAAAAAAATCGGAAAAAATCTCAACTTCATATTCAATTTCAGAAAACTAAAAAAAAAAAAATCTTTAAAATCGACTCTAAATATTATGTAAATTCACTGGTTTCCCGCTTGTACATCGAGTTTTGTTACACCCTGTATTTTAATATCGGACCTACCTTTATATTTGGAAATAACTGTTCTAGAAATAATGAAAAAAATAAAATTGGATTCAAATCTAGGAATTTATATCCGAGGTACCGCGATTTAAACAATAAGACGACAACCCGGTTTATACTACATATTACTTTAATATCTACAACTTAGATAATTAATGTGGTAAGACATGTTTGTGTATACTGGAAAATAGTTAAGAGACTTAAATTTGAAAAATGCCAACATTTTTGAAATGTTTTACTACCTATTGAAAAGTAATAATTTTTATGTTAATGGAACATATTTTTTATTAAAGAAAAAGGAAACATTTGAGCTGTAACGATATTCGCTAATATTTTAATTTCGGGCTGCTTTCAAGTAGTTGGAAATAACCGTGTCAGACAACTGGAAACAAGTTGTCGTGGATTCGAACCTAGAGATTCTAATCCGGAGTCCCCGAATCTACCACTATTCCACAACCCGGTTCTTATAACCTCCGGTTTATGCTTAGATATTTGTCTTTTAACTAACTAACTAACTAACCATCACGCCATTTCCCCGAAGGGGTAGACAGAGAGGATAGAACGCCACACCACCCTGTCCTGGCATACTTCTCTTGCTTCCTCCACATTCATACATCTTTTCATGCACGCACGTCGATTATTCCGACTTCTTACATGCCCACTTTCAAGCGCTTGTTTTACTTGATCATGCCACGTCTTTCTCGGCCTTCCTCGACTTCTACATCCAGGCAGTCGCATCACATATTTTTTTAGCCGTTATTTCATTTCGTTTGTTACGGTTTATGCTTAGATATTCGTCTTTTACTAGACGCGAAATGTGTTAAATTGACGTTTGGACACTTTGTTCTAAATTCGAATTGATTCGAAATTGATCTCGCCATGAGATAACATAATAAGGCGAGTTTAAACGGCGTGAAAATTTCGAGATTCGAGCACCTTCGTTTCAATTAGAATTCGTCTCGAGTTGGTTTTTGCCGACGGGACAATCCGAGATCTGCGCTTTTCCCGCCAATAAATTAGGCTGCGCGGCAAAAGTGCGCGCCAAAATGGAAAAAAAAACGTTCCGAATTCAAATTGGCCTCCTATCGGTACAAATGATCGCCTTGTCCACCGCGTCGGGAATCGTTTGCGCTGGTGACGAATTCTACTTAACCCTTCAATTGACTACCTATAATAATTATTTTATTTAAGTGAGTGAAATAGGTATAAAAATAAAGAGAAAAAAATTCGCAGCTATTAAATATGTAGAATAATAACACGTATTGCCATCTCATGGATGCCATCTCTGGCGGTAACGAATAGCTACCTACTGTGTAATCATTTAAAAATGTCAATGTAAAAGCCCTATGGGCGTAAAAAGAACAACAATATTCATAGAAGTTTTATGAATAATTTAAAAATTAATTAAATAAATAATAATATTGTAATTATGACAGCTGATTGAAAAAACCTTAAATCGTTATTATAAAAATAATTTTATTTAATTTTAATTTAATGTTTTTTTTTCCGACACATCTGGGAATCCTATTTCCATATATTATACTAAATTCCCTTATTTGCACCAAATGTTGCATAGTACACCAACTTTGATTATTTTATTACATGAAGGTAGAATGATCAGTCTTACGATTCAGTGCCAGTCCAAGGTATCATACATTCAATAAATCATATCAACATAACTAACTAACCATCACGCCATTTCCCCGTAGGGGTAGGCAGAGAGGATAGAACGCCATACCACTCTGTCCTGACAGACTTCCTTTGCTTCCTCTACATTCATACAACTTCTCATGCACATACGCCGATTATTCCGACTTTTCACAACCACTTTCAAGTACTTGATGTACTTGGTCATGCCATGTCTTTCTCGGCCTTCCGCGGCTTCTACATCCAGGCACGCTTGTATGTAAACTTCTTTTAGCCGTTCTTTCATCACTCATTCGCTCCACATGACCAAACCATCGTAAAAGCCCTTTATTAATTTTGTCGGTAATGCTTATCTCAGTCTTGCACTCCGCTCTAATTTCGACATTTGTACACCTATCATACATAGTTATACCACACATAGATCGCATTTTCAACAGCATTCAGTCTACTTTCATCCTTCTTTTTCCAACACCACGCTTCACTACCATACATAAGGGTTGGTACCAGAACTCCGTTGTGTACTGTCAATTTTGCTTCTTTCGATAAGTTCTTAACATCAACATCTTCGATATTAACATCATACGTTAAAATTCAATAATTGAAGCGCCCTTGAGATATACTCATACGAAAACGGCGCTATATAAATTATCCATAATAATAATGATAACCTCTAAAACATCCTTCATTCATCCTCTTCCCTATCTTTTTCCTTCCTTGCTCTTTTCCATTTCCCCAGTCATATTTTAGTTAGTATTTTAATCTGTGTAAGTAATGCTATGTAATGTTAAAGCTGTGTCTTTCCACCAATACTCGATACAATAAAAATTATCAAGATATTGCTTAAAAGCAATAAGCCCGCCCTTGTACTTTTGCTATGTAATTGTACATGAAGTTTTAAATAAATAAAGAAAAAAATATGTATAAAAAATTAAAAATAATAAATAATCTATTCCCCTAGTTATTGAAGGGGTTAAGTCCAACATGAGACTAGGTGTTTTTTTAAAAACCTTTTATGTAAATAGAAACAAGCTATTTGGGTTCCAAAATGTGGTCCGGTTTGTCCAGGAATTCACGAGGGACACAATTTACTGCCACCTGCGACTGTTTCTTGTTTCTTTATTTCCCGCCCTTTCTTTCCTTTTCCCTCCTTTTTTTCTGTTTCGTATCTCGGCACATATTTTGTCGTCACCCATAAAACTTAATCGAGTTAAATTGTTTAATGCCTGAAGGTGTTAGGTTCAAAATGTTTCAATTAAATGGGTTAGATGGTATCTTATTCAACACCGTAAAGAATTTTATCTAATTGTATGTAAGATTTTTCCGCTTTGTGGTGTAGTGGTTAAGGCTCTGGGCTACTACGCATGAGGTAGTGGGTTCGATACCCATAGCGGTTAATATGAAATACATATAAGATTATTAAGTTTTATTCACATGAAAATATTATATTTGTATTCATTTCAAAAATGTTGCCTAAATTTTTTATATATACTTGTATGTAAATATGTACATTATTATATAGTTATTTGACTAGTTCTGAAGCGTAAGTACGGTCATCTTACTATGCCTGATTTCGGAAAGTGCATGAGAACTGGCGGCCATCCTTTAACTTGGAGGCAGTTTATGGAATTCATATATGCTCTTCATAGGGAACGGAAATTGATTGATAATAATGGTGATTGTTTTCTATTTAAGCGTAAGTCTGAAAAGCTTCCCTTCACGTAACAAATGACCAAGATTAACTGCATTTGGTGTACTTATGAAGTGCCCTATGCACCATTAGATGCGAATAGTAGTAGCTAGTAGCTACGACTTTCCCTTTCATACTACAAATAATTAAATAAAACACATAATAAAACCCGAATTACCGACAAGTCTTTT
The DNA here is from genome assembly GCA_022494985.1 of Micrasema minimum. Lineage (NCBI taxonomy): Eukaryota > Metazoa > Arthropoda > Insecta > Trichoptera > Brachycentridae > Micrasema > Micrasema minimum. The sequence goes on from JAGVSP010001809.1 coordinate 8,316, forward strand.
GTTTTATAATTGAAGACCGTTTTCTTAGAGCAATGCATAGGGTTCATCTAAATTTTCGGTATAACCACCATTGTTTCTGAGAAAGTGTTTTATTGGCTAATTATGGTTATTTATAATTGAAAGGGTTGACAATTTAAAGATTAATTTGTTTGATTTATCACTTTGAGAGAGCTTTCCTCAATCATATATACGTAGGGTTTTAGATCAGGTCTTTAATATTTACCCTTTAGTGCCAATTTAAAGGGTTCTAACCTGTCAATTTTGGCTTATAATACAATTACAAAAAGTCAAAATTTAAGCAATTCAAATGATCCACGGGTGATTCGTGACAAAGAACGAATATGAAAACCAAACAAGACAGTAGAAGATGGTAACAGAATAAAGAATAAAACAAATATGTTTGTAGAAAATAAGCAAAGTAAACTAAACCAACGTGGTATTTGCAAGGCGGCGAGGCGAACAAAGCCGCTCTGGTATTTTTGCCATAAACAGTGCTATTGTGTCGAAAATTTTATACAAGAAGCGTCCGCTTCTGGTCGCTTTTTTGCCCGCTTTTTAGTGTCGGGTTTTTGCGGCTCAAAGACGGACAGACGGACATGTGACGAGGTTCGTAAGACAAGATGCTGGAATGTTCGGAAACAGGTAAAACAATGAGGCTATGTTCTGTTTATTTTATCATTTCCATGTAATGGCGGGCGGTTGGGTGCAGTCGGGTGGATTTGTGATTTCCTCTCATATTAATTGTTTTCTCGTTTATTACAAATGATTTCAAACAGAGTTCCTTGCTAAATGATACAAAAAATTTGCGTTAATGTATTATTATACCTTATACTTTCTTAATCTACCTTGAATCCCTTGCACTTAGAAGAAATATCAATGATCAGAGTTTGCTTTATAAAATTGTAAATAACAAATTTTACTCACCATAATTAATTAATCTACTCTCTTTCCGTGTCCCTTCTAGATCAACTAGACTGCCTAAACTTTTTCATATACCTAAAGTTAAAACAAATCACCGAAAAAGATCTACGATTCCTCGAATTTTTAAGGCGTATGATAAAACATTAATAGCTTAGATATGTGTATAACAAATAAATAAAGGAACTCAAAAACTTGCAGACTTAGGATAACAAGTATTTATTTACATTATAAGTAGATTCTTATAACTGTTTTAAATTACTTGCGGATACATTTAATTGGATGGCAGGCATGTTATTGTAAATTATAGTTTTAATTATATTCTGTTTTAATTTAAAATAAAATAAATAAATTAAAATTAATGTTGCCTTAAACAGTAAGTGGATGCATAAAGCAAATTTTCGTTAAAAAGTTAAAGCTCGAAAAAAAGATAAATTAATTGAAATGAAAACACCATGAAAAGTACCTACATAATAGGTACGTAAAAAAAAAATTTCTGTTGCAAAACGTAATGTATTTCAACAAAAAGTATTATACAATATTTCCAAAGAAAAATTTCTGCCAAATACGTGCGGCACTGTATTTTTTTAATGGAATTTTTCCTTTCCAGATAACGTAGGTAGTGAATTTTTTTAAATAGCCTCATACTTTTTGAATTGTGATTTTAGATTATGAAAAATTAATGTAAAATACATCAATTAAAAAAATATAATACACCTACACTCCTACACCTAAAAAACCATACTTCCATAAAATTCACTGTGTTTTTTAATCATTTTTATAGTATTTCCTAAATATTTCCCTATACCTTACTGAGAAATTTTAATGAAATTAAATATTATTTTTAAAGATCGTAGGCCAGATCATTCTTCTGACGAGAAAAATTTACATTATTTAAATGTTCTGTTAATATGCAATATATGTATGAACAAAATAAAATTTAATACACACAGTTTACTTTTATTTATTCGTTTATTTATATACATCGAATTGTTACGTTTGAGTTAATATAAACATTTCAAGTTTTAAACTAGATACTTGTATTTTCAAAAAACTCCCTACTGGTTCCAGAGAGATCGACTCCTTCAGGGCAGGTATAAAAAAATAAGAAGTTAAAATTAAAGAATGTGTCGCCAACCTTCACCCTACTTTTCCCCGTACCTTGTAAACTACTCCAACATATAAAATAGGTCACCCCGTGTTAAGGTTGAATTCCTTACAATTCGACATCTCAACAGAGATGTCCAGGCGTTTACAGGGCTTATGACCTGTCATTAGCTGGGTCGGCCGATATGGATTTTAATACTAGGCGAAATGGGGAATGTTGTAATACATCAAGTGGCCACTTAACCCAGCCAATGACAGTTCATAAGCCCTTTTGTATTGTTCTACGGCACATTTTTCGACTGTATTAATTGTATTCTTGTTTTTATGTATTTAAATACAATAATAAAATTTAAAAAAGAGTATTGCGATGTGGAGATACTGAGGGATCGTAAGGGTGGCGTCATGATTTTCTTTTGACTTGATCGATGCTGTCGCCCTCTTGACTTAACTTCACTTGGAAACTTTGGCCCTGCAATTTGCTTATGCATTTTGAAACAACAAAAATTAAAAGTCCTGCATAAAATAGCGTGACTGACAGAGATTCCCCAAGGACTACATAAATATAACAGTCGCGGGTGGAGGCGGATCGATCCCTTAGGATATGAGCCCCGTAAATGCCTAGATATCTATATTTCCTTCCAAACTTCTCGTCTCTGTTGAGATGTCAAATTGTAATTTAATGTTAGCCTGGAATGGGTGAAATCCAGTTTTTGTCTACAAGTATTCAGACACACTCAAAATGTTGTTTATAAAATTTCCTTATTAGCATATAATGCCAGATGGATGCATCTGGCTGAGAGACCACGGTTACCCATGAAAACACAATATCAAGGATCATACATATACATCACGTCAGATCTGTAAAGGATATAATATGATGCCTTGACGAGCCGTCACCAAATGTGCCCGTAATGGACTGCATAGCGTCAGGGGCTGGGAATCCTGCAGGACATTCTTCAAACAGATTGTCATCTTCAAACATTTTGCATCGCTGTACGAGGACTCAAAAAACAATTTTGGCCATAGCGAAGAATAAACAAAATAGCGTTTTTTATTCTGTACGAAAAATTAAAAACTTCTTTCATAATTTTTCTTATTTAATAAGAATAGAAATAAATTCGTGGTGGAGTGGGGATTCGAACTGAGGATCTCTGAACTTAAACAACCGCGACGATACCACTAGGCCACCACCAGTTATTATACAAGGTGAACAAAACTCGATGCACAAGCGGAAAACTAGTAGATTTTACGGACATTTTTTTTTCATTTTGACCCATAGTTTTCGAGAAAATCGAGAGTAAATCGAAAAGTGGATTTTTATCCCAATAAATTTCTGCAAATTGTTATCAAATATAATTTATTTAGTATTAATCAAATTAATACTATTTATGAAAAAAAAAAAATAAAACCGCATTAAAAATAAGATATTTTGCAATTTTACTAAATCTGAAGAACTAATGAAAGCTTTTATGAAAAAAAAATAAAAAAAAATTCAAGCTCAGATTTAGAAATCATATTACACAATTAACTCCAAATATGATGTGGATTCACCAGTTTTTGGGTTGTACTACGAGTTTCACTTCACCATGTATAACAAATAAACATATCATTTAGGTGCAACATTCGTCATTTGATAACTGCACCTTCGTTATCATTTTATGTAACATTTTCAATAAAGCCTCTATAAATCTGTCCCACTAATACACCCTAGTTTAATTGAATCAACACGGTGATATTTAGAGGGGTATTCAATCAATTAAGTTCTCACACTCGCCAATTAAAACACATGTCCCTATTGATACCATCAAGTTGGTTTGGGAATGTGGGGTATGCATGTCGTTGGCTGGTTTACCCTCGCGCTTGCCCTCACAAGGATCCGTGTTTCGTGTTAAAAGAGTCACCTCATGGGCGAGGTACCCCAATCAGACCTGATATTCTTTATTAAATTAATCCATTAAATGAAAAAAGCTTATTTTCTAAGCTGTACGTAAAAACTATCAAGCGTTTCTTCCTAAGATTTATATTTATAATTTTTTAATTTATTTAATATTTATTTATTGAATACATTATCGAATCAAAATTACAAATCTTAAAATCACGATAATTATACAATATAACCATAACGCTATACCTAACCGATAAAAAACAAGCTATTTTGCTTGGTGAGGGAAAAGAAATATATTATATAGAAATTATATTATGTATATTTTAAATATAAAAGAAAAGTTTTTTCTTGTCAATCTAATAGTTTACGAAAACGGCGCTATAGAAATTATCCATTATTCTTATTATTATTAGATACAGAAGGCAGACAAGAAGCAGTACATAAGATATAGGCGGACCCGCAAAAGCTGCCTGCCTATAATATAATTAAAAATAATAAATAAAAATTAATTAATATTAACCATCAGGTCCTGTGTTTTGTGTTGAAGAGTCATAATCAGGAATGTCGCAGGATATTTAGATATACCTATGTACTTACCTATATTTTATATTTATTTATATTATTTTATAAAAATTATTAATTTTGAAATTCGCTGCAGTTTACTCACTTGTTTGAGAGTTATTTCAGGTGTATTGCTGGGTACTCGGCGAAGTTGATGGATGCGGGCCTTAGGTGGGAGGAGGCGTAAAAGTTGGCCGGCGCTGCGCAGCGCGGCGACACGGTCTCCTGCAGGGATCTAGTGATGGCCACATGCTCCACATAGGAGTGAACTTGGCGAAAAAAAAGGAAACAATATTATTTGAGGGTATTTTTAAGCAAAATTTGAAATCTCCTTTGAAGGAGTTACTGAGATATTCGCGAAAAACTGATGAATATTTTTACAAAGCATAGATACTGTTATAGTTAATGCAGCATCATATTAAAAAGACTTTTAAAAAATTAATGCAAATGAAAAGAAAATTTTAACTTAACACTTTAAAAAATTACATGTTTGGTTACGCTACAAAAAAGTGGACGTCTTATTAAGTCTTATTTTGCTTAATAAGAGGAAGGAGATCTCTAATTTTGTACATCGGAGAATTCTAATTTTGCTCGTCACACACGTGTTTTCTGGCGAAAACTAGTGTGTGATTGGATGGATTTAGAGAATTCTAATTAATTATGCTTCACCAACTTAGTAGACAATCCAAAGTTTGCTTCACCAACTTAATGGACAATGCTAAGTTTGCTTCACCAACTTAATGGACAATCCTAAGTTAGCGGAGTCGAGTAAAAATTTTTTTTTTTTAACATTTGGATTTTTTTTTAAACTTTGTGATTTTAAGGTAGGTAGATTTATATATAAATTTTACTTTGTGTTCGATAAGTCAATTTCCGATTTTAGCAGAGATTCCTAATTTTGCTTCTTTCTAACACCCTTAACACCTTCGAACAATAATTTCAGAGAAGTGACATTCCATACTTGAAAAATACTACAGTGCCTGAGGTAGTTACCCAGTACGTCACTCACTATGTCATCAATAGGCATCTACGTCATCACTAGACATCTACGTCACACGTTTCGACGGTAGAATTTGATAATAAGTGGTGTTATGAACTTAACCCTAGGAAGCGTATATTTTAAGAAAATTTGTATGGAAACGCCCCTTTTAGTGAATTTCTTGTTTGAAGTTTAACACGTATTTTACTAATAAGAATAACATATGCAATTAAATTAGAAAATTCATTAAATAAATTGGTTGAATTGAACCTTTCGCTAAGGTAATCAAATGATAATATTATGCGTTATAATTTGACAATGTTTTTTTTTTGAGGCTAAAAACACGCCCCAAATCAATTTTTTCTCTGAGGTCCAATAAACAAGTTGCTCCAAGCGCAATAAAGTCCTCGGTATCATTAAAGCGCATTTTGAAGGCTGTAAAAGGCACTTGCTATTAATAACGTCACTTATCTGAAATATTATACGAGATTAAACAATATTTTATATGTACCTGATCGTTTGGCTCAGTGGATAGAGAAGCTGACCGGTAATCAGAAGGACCTAGGCTCAAATCCTGGAACGAACGGTAATTTTTTCAAGTGATTTGATCAATACACATATTGCATGTTGTAATTGTAATTTTTTCTATCTTTCTCTTGATGTGTTAAATAAAAACGTAAACTATTTTGATATTTGAATTTGTCTATCTCGTGGTATAGTGGATAGCGCGTTGAGCTACCATACATAAGGACGCGGATTCGTTTCCCAATGGGGTTAATTTGAAATTTTTATTTGAATGTGATTTTTCACACAAAAAAAAGTTCATATGTGATACCTTGGAATGGTGCGTAAGACTGCGTCTTGCCTTCTGTTACAAATGATCAAGATTCACTGCCCTATGCACCATTGCGTGCGTATAAAAGAGAATAGTAGTGAATTATGATTAAATAAAACGATGTTATGTGTTACTATTGGTTTATTCTTCTGTATAAGATCTGTATTCTAATTTAGAGTCTTTTCACCAGTCGATGGGAGAACTTTACTCCCGAAACCAGGTAGTGTAGGTAAATTTTTATTTCTATAGAATAAACCAAGAGTAGCACATAACATCGTTTTATTTAATCATAATTTATTATGAAGTGTTACAAAGTGAATGCCGAATCAATCAACAAAATAATGAGAGCAGTAGTTATTATTACATACCTACTTCTTTTAGATTTTTTCCTTAGTTACCTAATAAAGTTCAATAACCTATTTACGATTTTTGAAAAAACAAAAAAGTTTTTTTTTCCAATTAGGTAATCCTTATTTTTTTAAATACCTTTCCACGTGTATAGGAAACCGCACCCCAGTTTATCCAGATCTATAACAAGGAGTTGTAAACTCATCGGGTAGTAAAATTGTCTTTAATAGAGTTGGTTTAAGCGAGGTTTAGGCCATTTTCGGCCATAAAAACGGACATGTAACAAACAATTTAGTGGCCACATTTATTATGAGCAAATGATGGTGTCCTATAAACAAGATCACCATTCTCGTTAACGTCACTAAAATAACAAAGAGGTACATCCATTTTTATGAGGTATAGAGATGTTTTTTTGTTTATATGGTTGTAGCTTTTATCAGAAGAAGAAGAAGCTTTTATAAACACGTAACCAATATTTATATTTTGAATTCGATTGTAGTTTTTAAATGATTTATTTCTACCATAGAAGAATGAATGATGAAAGAACGGCTAAAAGAATCTATGATGCGAGTGTGCCTGGGTGTAAAAGTCGAGGAAGACCGAGAGAGATATTGCATGATCAGGTAAAACAAATACTTGAAAGCGGTCATGTGATTAGCCAGAATAATATATAGCCGGCGTATATGCATGAGATGACGTTTGATGTGGAAGAAGCAAGGGAAGTTTGTCAAGACAGAGTGGTATAGCGTACTGTCCTCTCTGCCTACCCCTTCGGTGTTTTGTGCCGTCCTTTCTCCACGGGGTGCTTTGAGTCGGGGATCCCCCTTTTGTCTCCGTTGTCGGAATCCTTTCCTTGGGTGACTTGTACTCGATGTTTTTTTTTAAATGTAATTATACTTCTTTTTCTTTTGTTCTTTTGTATTGTTTTGAGCTTTTACGGTACATTTTGTTGACTGTATCAATTTGTATTCTTGTTTTGTATGTTTGTGTGCATTAATAAAGAAAAAAAAAAGATAATTTCGATACGGACACACTGAGGGATCGTAAGGGTGGCGACATCATTGTTTTCTTTTGACTTGATCGATGCTGTCGCCCTCTTGACTTAACTTCACTTGGAAACTTTGGCCCTGCAATTTGCTTATGTATTTGCATTTGCAAAAATTTTAAAGTCCTGCATAAAATAGTGAGTCCCCAAGGACTCTATAACAGTCGCGGGTGGTGGTGGGACGATCCCTCAGTGTACCCCTTCGGGAAATGGCGTGATTTATTTATTTATTTATAAATTATACAATATAAGTAAACTGATCATGAGGCCAATTACAGATTTAACATTTTATTAATGTAGACAGAAACAACATAAAAGAGAAAAAATCAGAACACTAGTTAGTTAAAAATTAGGAAACTTTTGCTAGATAATATATCTGTAAAATATGTTTGATGTAACTTTTCTGGTTGATTCATACAGATATTATCATATTTTTTAGTAATGGGACAATAATTTGATAGGGCATCTGAAAATATTCGTACCAGCCCAGCCGCTATTCTGTCTTCTCTGCACGGCTGCAGAGAGTGCAGAGTGACGTAGCGGGGCGTTAAGAAAATTGAGCTTGAGTAAATTAGCTTTGAGAAAATTAGCTCAAAACATGCAATTTTGTAGTTAAGCCTCTGTGATCCCAAGCCCCCGAAACGCTAGTGTAAATTAAAAACAATATTATACCTGTGTACATAAAATAACGAGATGAATTAAAATACATAAATAAACTCTGGGCTGAGCACCCGAATAAACTAATTTCAAAAGGACATTAACAAAAACGAGATAATAATTAATGATCGAGTGCCATTAAAAGTCAATAACTAACTAAAATTGTTTTATCTATAAGAATACAAAAAGGATTTTATTATAAATACCATTTAATTAAGGGTAAAGATAAAATCTCGGGTGTGTCTCACTTTGAATTAGTTACTTGTAAAAATATTTTTTCTAAAAGTGAAATTAAAAACAAATATTTGCAACTAATTATTATAAACCTTCCTACTGCAATAAACAAGTATGAAGTATGAATAAGATTATTCTTTAATATCCTAGATAGAAACAGAAGTATCATTTTGTATGTTTATTTTAATTTTTCCAATAATATACCTTATAGTATAAATAGTCTAAATTATAAATCACGATTTAAAACCCAAACATGTTTATTACATTTTAAATTATAAAATTCTTACCAAAAAAAATAATTTATTCAAACTATATAATAATTGTAATATTGACTTTGTAAGGAACACAGAGGTGAGGTAACGGACACAGCAACCCTTGGTATCTACTGTCATCCGCCGAAGGCGTTTCGGCTGGCTAGGCCATATACTACGTATGCCTCCCGAGAGCCTTAACCATGCTTGCCTATTTTACAAGGCATCAGGTTCTCGGCGTCCCGGTCGTCCACTGTTGACAATTCGTCGGCAGTTTGCGTCAGAGCTGCGGGACGTGGACTTGACTTGGGAGGATGCGCGGGAGCTGGCGGCCGATCACTTGGCCTGGAGGCAGTTTGTGGATTCCATATGCTCCACATAGGGAGCGGATATGGTATAATGAAAATGAAAAATAATGAATTAAAATAAAATATAATCGATTCTCCATTATCCGTACCAAATATTGCATAGGGCACTGCATTGGTGCATTGAGTAATGATAATTGGTAACATGAAGGCAAGATAACCTGTCTTAATAAAATAAATTATTTTCATGTGAATAACCGTATTTAAATAAACATGGTGTACACAATTTACACATCTTTAAAAAAATTTGATTGATAACAACTATATATTTTTCATATTTTTAGCGTGGGTACCTACCTATCCCAAAATTATTAAGAAAAATGACTGATCCTGAATCCTAAATGCGATAAGGACCTAATTGAGTGAAGTCTTTAGGACATCTTTTGTTTTCTGATGATGATAAATGATGACACAAGGCACGGTCATTATTTATTCTTAAGAAATGTCATTTGCTTTTTAATCGGTATCCCAGATTTCTCAAACTTTACAACTTTTCTTTGTAATTATTTTGAAGTAACTTAAAAAATTTGAATATAACTACTTGGTACACTTTCTGTTTTTATTGATTTTACCAATAAGCACTTTCGTTCTGTTAGTGGCATCTTCGGAACTGTAGTTCTGTTTAACTTTTAGGTACAAGTTATTAAAAAATATTTCGTTTTTTATCTCTACAGAGATGAGGGAGAATTTTTTCAAATTCAGGAATATGGATATTCGAGCGTTTACAGGGCTTATGACCTGTCATTGGCTGGGTTAAGTGGCCACTTTATGTACTACAACATTCTTCATTCCGCTTATTAACGAATATTCTACAAAATTCACTCCAGGCAACATTTTTGATTTTGTATATATGTTACGAATCGAAAACCATTCACCAGCGCGTAACTAGATCCATCTATGCATTTATATTGAAGTTAAGTAATTATAAGCAAATCACTTCATTTTTTTTATTGACTCATGCAATTCCACCAAGCATTGTCTAAAAATTTTTTTTTTGTCTTGGAAGTTGAGTGTAAAACTAAAATAACGTCACAATTGCTAATAACCATAAAACGTATCGTAATTTTTTAAATATTATATTTATGGCTTTGATCAATAATGATAATAATCAGTAGTATTAACATAACAATCTTTGCTTTCTGCATTATTGCGATTATTTATTATTTTATTTATTGCGAAAAAAGTAGATGGTTATAATAATAACCATCTACTTTTTTCCTTCTTCTGCTTCACTTTATATAAACTCAAACATAAAATAAGCATTACCCTGACATTTTTTTTTGTTTGAGCATCTATTAGGTAAATTTTTTTCGTCGTATGATATGTTTCAAGTAAAAAAAATATATTTTTAAATGCATTGTTTCTTGATTTTGATTTAAACTATAATCTTAAAGGCTTTATATGCCATTTATGTCAGTCGCTTATCAAATTAATTGAAAAGTAAATTACTTGAAATTGAAATTCAGTCACTTTGTAGCGAAAATATTGTCGAAAAACATTTTTAAAAAAAAACAATAACCTGTAAAAAGCTTTCCTCGGCACGGGGTTTCCCATGGAGGTATGCATTCAAAATATTAATATGTAATAAAAAATATTGAAAATAAATAAATAAATAAATTTTAAACACAAATGTTCTCCTAAAAACCCCTAAAATGATATCAAGTAAAAATTTTATACGACCTTCTAAAAATTGGATTTGATAGTCTTCACCCTTCTCAAAGCTACAGACTAGGGGGATGACGACTAACTTAACGGGGAATCGTCACAATAAATCTTCACAGGTCGCAGTGACGTCAGGAGCTCAATGCCCTGACCCCCGCCTAGAATAAGAATAAGAACACGAAGGTTCATGTTTAAATAAAATAAATTTTTACATTGAATGTTTGAAAACCATTGGTTCTCACAACCGAATATGATTTACAAGCCGAGTCTTCTACAAGCACTTCAGAGCATTTTGTTTTTATAAAACACACCGCTGTAGCATAAAAAGAGACCAGGGAATGACAATGAAGGTCTGAAATTCGCCTCGTCACCGCATCCGTTCGCTACCTAACCATTGTTGTGGACCTCCTATGAGAAATATTAATATAAACATAACTAATGTCGATAAGGACCTTAAATCGATACGCCTTTATACACCCTGTAACAAAACTCGATGCACAAAAGCAGGAAATCAGTGAACAAACATTGTATTTGAAGTCGATTTTGTAGAATACAATTTTTGGATTTGACCCATAGTTTTCGAGAAAATTGAGTAAGAAGATATACATTCAACAATTTCCTATGTTAAAACATACGATAATAATGATTGCTCTTAAAAATTATACAAAATTAGCGTGTATTTTAACTGACAGTACAATTTTCGGTACCGTGTAATGTGTGCATTAGTTTAAATCTTCTTCTTCTTTCACCACGTTCGCTCCTATGAGGAGCATGTGGACATCACTAGATCCCTCCAGGAGACCCTGTCACCAGCCAGCTCTCTCGCCTCCTCCCACGTCTGGCCCGTATCCATCAGCTCCGCCGAATACATCCGTAGGATGGTCACCGACGGTCTGCCAGGACGGCGGAAACCTGCAGGCGCAAAGAAGAGACAGCTCGGGTTCAGGCTCACCCGTAAATTCACCCTTTCTATAAGGCCGCATTTTCACGACTCATCTTCGCATCAATTACAGCCATGGAAAAAGTGTGCTAGAAATGAGGTCTATTATGTTAGGCAAACGTTTATTTGTCTTATTTTTATCGCATCCGAGAATTTCAGGTGATATAAACTTATTAGACATAATACAGTTGCCACAAAAGCAGTTAACCCTTTCGTGTCCGGCAGCCGTAAATCACAATAATATTGTTTGACCGCTTTAACGATAATAATGCTGGACCTTTTTACTACGTCTTTATGTTTCTCGTCCAATATTGGGCGAGATTAATGCCTTGAAAAATGGACAAAAAACTCGACCACACGGACACAATTCTGAATGAAGTCGAATGTAGAAGTGTTTTAGTAGCTTTTTTATTGTATGCCTTATAGTTTCGTGTTTCTTTTTCATTTCGTTCGACTTTTTTTTTTCACAAGGTTCATTTGTTAGCTTTTAAAAAAATATGATTTAAAAATTAGGCTGCCTAGTAGGTATATGGCGACAAATGCTTATTGAATAATGTTCATTTATTTTTTATTTAACCACCTCTAAATTAGGTAACAAGATTTTTTAAATCTGTATCGTCATATTAATAAAAAGTGAAATAAATATGACGACGAATGATGAGACTTGTGAATGATATTGAAATCTTAGTAATTTTATTTATTTATTTGATCTTAAATAAATAAATAAAGTGACACAAAAAAAAAAAAAATTATTTACTTACTTTCAATATATTTTCTTAACCTAGTCTTAAATACAGACACTTTTTTTTCTTTTTTTAACTCTTCTGGAATTTCTTCAAACATTTTCCCTGCTCGGAGCATTAACTAATTTTGTGACTTAAGCCCGCTATATATGGGACAGTTTTACTACACAGTTTTCTGTGCAGTCTGAAAACGGTCCCGTATAAAGCTAAAACTGCATGAAAAACTGTGTGCTAGTGTCAGATTTAAGCTGACATGACAGTCAATGTTTTTTATGTAAACGTTTAAGTAGACATTGGTTTATTGTATGCTTTTAAATACGTCAAAAACCAATAACATATTTACATTATTAGCTAAATATACAATTTCCTGAGAGCAAACATACGATAATAACTTACTATCGCGTTTCAAAAATACACATATTTAGCGTGTCTTTTGACAGAAGTTTGACAGACTGCACAGTTTTTCTGAACAAGAAACTGTGTAGTTTTTCTGAACAAGAAACTGTCCCATATAAAGGGGGCATTAGATTTTTTACGAAACGGTAGCCTCAGTCTATTTCTATTTCGGGTTTCATGGCCATGTTGAATACATAATTTTTTTGTCAACTCTCTTGAGGAATACCCGTTTATATTTTTTTACTAAAAAACCATTACATTCATTAATATCAATTTTGTGAGACTGTCATTATATTTGTTTCTTTTAACATGGATCTTATCCTGGTATATCTATTTCTTTGTAATAATAATTATTTTGGCGTAAGAGTGTCTTGTTTTGATCAACTAAAACATGTGTTTTGTTGGTGAAGGAATACTTTTGTTTTTAGTTTCAATAATAAATTTAAAACATCGTATTTGAGTTGCATCTTTGCCGTCTGCTTTTGTTTGAATAAGAAAATCTGTAAATATTATGTGGTAAAAATTGGACTAAGTCTGTTTCTAAATAAATATTTTATTTTTTATTTTTTATTTAACTATAAATAAATTTGAGAATGCTAATGCGGCTCTGCGTGCGTGTGATATTTGACCATTAGTAAAAAGGTTAAAATAATTGCTATAAAACAGCCTTTTCAGGCTATTTAGATTATCACTTTACCACGAACTCGTTAGCTCATGGTTGTGTTTGCTTCTTTTTTAGGAATAACTTTTATGACATGTAGCTTTACGCCACTTTATTCTAGGGCAAAAATTAAATAAATTGTTCAAAAAGTAAATAGGGTTCTAACAAACAATCATAAAATTAAGATTTAATTGGCAAACGTCTGATAAAAACAATATTTTATGAACAATTATTGTGTTAAAAGCAACTGCAGCCATCTGATATTTTCACCCACTCTTTTATTCATTTGAAGAATATTTAAGGAAATTCCAAGGCATTCTAAATACAACTTTACGTGACTTTTTACGAAGAATGCACGCACTGGCTAATAAGTACACTGATAATATTGATGTTTTCAACACAAATCTAGTGCATTTTAGGGAACAGTGTCTGGATGCCATCTCTGGGGGCTATGATTAGCTACCTACTGTGTAATAATTTAAAAATATCTATGTAAAAAGCCCTATGGGCGTAAAAACAATAAAATAAATATACAAAATCAATGAAAAATAGAGAAACGTTACGAGTTATTATGATGTACCTACTCAAATATTTCAATTTCGGGATTGATTTCAAATAGTCGAAATCTACTGTGCAGAAAGAAAGAAATACCTTGGACTGGAGTAACCAACTTTACGATTAGACCACAAAAGTGTATTATTATACATATGGATTCCACAACAAATTGGAAAATGACTTAGGTACATTATGTTTGCTTTTTATTAAAAAGCAAACATAATGTAAGTCATTTTCCAATTTGTTGTGGAATCCATATGCTCCAAATAGGAAACGGTTATGATTTTATTGATTAAATAGTTTTGTTTTTTTTACCAGGTCCATAATATTAAAATCTACTAAGATACGTAGGTACCTATAATTTTACTTAATAAGGGAATTTACAACAAATTAATTAATAACTCATCAAAGGTAATATTTTTTAGAAGTTTAAACGCACGCTATATCGGCTTGTATCCAATGATATTAATATCATTGTTTGTATCATAAAACTATAGGAATATCTAATATTGTTAAGTCTTATTTCGAATTTCGTAATTTTTATTAATTATCGCAGAAAAATTTGTTTCATTTAAGTAGATTTTAATTATTTAATTTTTCCATAGTTTATTTAAAAATCAATCTTTTGTCCTACCAGGTAACAGGTGAGTATAATAAAGAAGGAGTAACATAATATTTACGGCACAACTAGGACCCTAATTCCAGCTCCTTGGATAAGCCGTCATAACTCTCTACTCTGGCAACACCATGATACCCGGGCGTGACGTCACATTATCCTATCCTAGTCAATCGGACTACTCGTATACAGGATGTAGAACAGGGGAAGAGTAGGTAACATAATATTTACACTACCAGCTAATCCAGCTGCTTGGACGGGCCGTCATAATTTTCTACCTCTGGCAAAACCTAAACTTTAAATGATCGTATCTCGCTTATTAATAATCCGAACCACAAACAGATTGCACAGGTAATTTTGTAATTAATTGCTTAATTTTGCTGCATATACAGAAAATTTTGGGTATCAAGCTTATTTTAATATTTTGCATTAAAATTCAAACACCTTGTATAAAATCTGTGTTACAATAAAATTATTCAGATTATCTTAATACGTATGAAAACGCCGCGTTATGGACAGTTTATAAAAAGGTTAGCATGACTGTCTGGGCAAAAATGGTACGTGATTTTCAGAAACACAAACACTTAAAAATTAAATATCTTTATACACTAGTACTATACAAAACATAGCTCAGAGATCGAAAAACGCAAGATATTCTTTTCCTAGGTGTTGATTTCTTATTAATTTTCAAATACCTACTCATAAAATTTAAAACAATCTTTGGATAAAGATTGGCACATTTTGATAGAATCTGAACCTTGTCCGGCATTAAATTAATTTACATGGGTGGTCTTTTTAGTCTCCACAACTTCTAATAAAACTCAAATCAGAGAATCCTAAATAATTATAAATAATCAATTCAGTGGTTACTTGATTCCACCCAGAAGAAGGTCCTTAAATTACACGTAATATCCTAAAAAAACATTCTAAGAAACGATACTTACAAAAAATCACGGAATCTTAATATAATATCCTTTTTATTGACGCGTCTTTGTAATAGAGACGTTATTGGTATAATTTGGAACCGTGTCCCTAAAAAGGACCACTGTTAAATTTCCGAGCGTAGCAGTTTAGGGTTGACAATGGATTAGTACCTTTTAAAGGAACACAGTAATACATCATAATGATAAAGATCTGTTTGGCTTGACGTGAGATCAGTATAGTAACCATTAACTGCTAACCACCTGTCTTATATAAATATTCTTGTTTATTTGTTTACTTTTTCAGGACCGCTATTATGCGCGTTTACTAATATTGTATTTCTGATGCCAGGTTTTTAGAGACATATTTATTTTAATGTGAATTAAAATGGAATACCTACCATGTACTGGCACTGAACCTGATATTCTTGGGCTAATTTATTGAATTAGTGATTTTCTCAAGCTTAAGGGTCCTGTGATGATAATCCTATATGTTAATGACCTAATGTGTAAAAGTAAAACGTAAGAAGTACCTACCTTCAATTTCATAACAATATTATGCGTTATGCACTTTCCAAGAAGTTTAAATGCAAGTGTGACTGGATGTAGAAGCCGAGGAAGGCCGAGAAATACATGGCATGACCAAGTACGACAAGTACTTGGTCATGCCGAAAGTGGACATGTGAAAAGTCGGAATAATCGGCGTATTTGCATGAGAAGATGTATGAATGTAGAGGAAGCAAATGAAGTATGTCAAGACAGAGTAGTATGGCGTTCTATCCTCTCTGCTTACCCCTACGGGGAAATGGCGTAAGGGTTAGTTAGTTAGTTAGTTATAATATCTAATAGATATAAAAAAATACGCCTTTAGCTCAGAGAGGAGATGCCGCAAAATTCATAAATATGTTATTAATTTGTGGTTATGTATAATTTCACTCATTCCAATATGATATAAGTATTCAAATAGTAGATGGTATTTACATTAAAAAAAACACCTAAATAAATAAAAAACAACATTGATGTGTGAATTTTGTCACAATAACAAGCAAATGGCATAATTCTCCATTCAATTCAATCATTTTCAATTATATCAATCCGAGATTAAATACGTGCCGATAAATAAAATACAACGGCAACATTCGAAATTGCTCGTTTGAAAAATACAAATGGCATTTTTATTTATTTTTAATCCGATTTTGATTGACGAATGACAGAAGTGGGCGGGTGGCACGTTCGATTCCAAATTCAAATATTTGTTTTCGTTAATTTTATCATGCGTGGGTATAAATGGATTTCCAATTGGAAAGCGTTTTTACGATTTTAAAAAAGCTCAATTATTTTACATTGAATCTTTTGAGATAGCAAAACCCGGTAGTCTAAAGTGATAGCAAATTTAGAAGTGAATATTTTGTAAAAAATTTAGTCATTTTGGGAAAAATATTTAATTTCCTTTTTTTAAATCATGGAAACGAATCGGAAACGCTGAATAAAAATAAACCCCTGGTAGAATGCATCTTACCGTCATAAAACAAATGATCAAGAATTACTGTATTTGGTGTGCCAATGCAGTGCCCTATGCACCATTGGGTGCAGATATGGAGAGTTTTAGTGGTAGTAGAATTCGTTATGTAGAAATGTGGAGGAAGCAAGAGAAGTATGCCAGGACAGAGTGGTGTGGCGTTCTATCCTCTTTGCCTACCCCTTCGGGGTAATGGCGTAATGGTTAGTTAGTTAGTAAGTTAGTTAGAATTCGTTCGTTAGATGAAATATTTAAAATGTAGATTAGTTATCAAAGTTCGTAAGTTTTCACGGCTTCAGAATACAAATTATGGTTTATGTTTTATGTAAGTATAGAAGATTTTGATTTCAGGGTATAATGCCGTGTTTGAGGACTTTAGTCCTTAAGATGGACACTGCTATGTGGTCCGAAACGTCGGCAACACAGAACCTTTCTTCTTCATCTGCGTCCATCTATACCCGCATATGGATTTCACAAACTGCCTCCAAGCTAAGCAATCTCCCCCCCATATTATGTAGTACTACATTGATTTATTTATCAGTTAGTAGGTGTTAATGATATACAAATGTTTCCAAGATTTTCGAATTCATTTAATACTTTATTATGCTTTCAAAAACGTACTTAGAGTTTAAAAATCCAAAGTAAATTCTTAAATAATACATAATATAATATACGTATGATTATAAAAAGAAAATAAACTAGCGTATATGTATCGGCCCTCTCGCGAAATTGAGCGTGATGGTTTTATAATTTGATTTTCTGTTTATCGCCATTTTGTTTTGAAATTCTTCGAATGAATCCATGTTGATAAGCTCTAGTAACAAAATCGGGACAAACAAATCATGTGCACAGCAGAAAATTCATTAAATATGAATTTCACAATCGATCGAGCAATTTTGCACGTTCGTAGATATTTTTGAATTAAAAAAATTCTGATGCAAAATATTAGAAGACATACAGATGAGAAAAATGGTAAGCGTAAAAAAATAGTTAGGTATTTTAATTTGTTTTGGCAATAGGGAAAAATTACGTTTTTTTAATTTTATCATACAAATATTAAAATTGGTTAATCATAGAAACAATTTTAGTAGGTTAATAATTATTTTGAAATTTCAATTCCTAATTACCGCGAAAACGCTAGTTCGCGTTGGCCACGCCCCTTTTACGTCACTATTCGTGTAGCCCTTGACGTTTACTATGAAATTAAAAAAATAAAAACATAGAAGCGAGACCAAATTATGACGTCACGGGGGCCACGACAAATAGTGTTGCGTTTTCGTGAACGGGTATTTTTCAACAATTTTGTTTTGAAAATTATGAATGAAAACATTGTCTACAACATCCATATTGATTTTTATATTAATATTACTATTTCTAAATGATCTATTTTACATATTTTAATCGGTTTTTTCTTCTTCTGTCCGTCTTCAAAAGACGGTGAGGATGCGGCACTCATCAGAAAGACAGCCGAGAAAAGAAGCTTCTCAGGTGACGAAGTCCTTTACGAGACCTGTAAAGTCGACCGTATCTCTCACACCTGCAGGTTGATGCTTCGTTCACTGTATTCTTAATCTTGGTTACCTCTGTAGTGCAATGGCTAAGACGCTGGACTCGCGATACGGAAGCTCCGGGCTCGATTGCCGGTGAATACACAAAAATGAAAAGTGATTTTTCTCAAGCCTGAGTGTCTGTGATGTTGTTACTTGTGACCGTCTGTTATTGAACCTTCTTGTCTGTTGAGGTGGTTTAAATATAATTATATAACATCTCAAGTTTTCTAGCCAGAGATCAATTAAAAGAGATTGAAGACAAAACGAGGCCATTAGAAGCAAAATTAGAAATCTCCGTTTTCAGTGGGGCTCATATCACCTAAAACAATTTTGTATGGGAGTGCATGGTACCGGAATACATGGGGCAAAAGACAATGCTAATCAGTTTTAGGCGACTATGAGTTTTAGTGAAAACAGAGATTTCTAAATAAATAAACGAAATTAATTAATCACCAGAATTTAATTAATCTACTCTCTTTCCGTGTCCCTTCCAGACCAACTAGACTGTCTAAACTTTTTCATATACCTAAAGATAAAACAAATCACCGAAAAAATTCTACGATTCCTCGAATTTGTAAGGCGTTTGATGATAAATTTAATAGCTTAGATATGTTTAAACACCCCATATAAACAATATATATAAAAAGAACTTAAAAACTTGCAGACTTAGGATGACAAAATATTTATTTACATTATAAGTAGATTCTTATAACTGTTTGAAATTACTTGCGGATACATTTAATTGGATGGCAGGCATGTTATTGTTAATTATAAAGTTTTAATTATATTATGTTTTACCTGTACATCTGTTTGTTTTCCAAATAAAATAAAAATAAAATTTAAAAAAGCAGAATTTGTTTACTCTTTATTAAATTGAAATTTACGCAAGACAAATTGGTCTATCGAACCGGACCAGCTTCTTATTAATCTCTTTCCTATTGCTACTGGTCATCAACATCTTAATAGAACCAAAAACTGGACTTTTTTTTGCCAAGACAACTGAGATTTTCTAATAACGCATCTGTTATAACGTGATTTCCTGACGTACATTAACGCATTTAACGACGCCGAAAATTACAAACCACTAGAATTAAAAAAACTGCACCTTTATCCTGCTGCCACAACTGGGAGGATCCTCACATGTGGTCTTCGATACGGACCAGCTACTGTAATATTCTCTTTTCCTTTGCTACTGTCATCTTACAACGTATCTAACGACGCCGACGCTATGCTACCATTAAACAAACAAGAGCAAAAAAACTGCACTTTCACTGCTGCCACAACTAGAGATCCCTCGAACGGGACCAGCTACAGTAATACTCTTTTTGCTACTGTCATCTAACAACGTATCTAACGACGCAGACGCTATCTACATTAAAAACAACCACAAGAAAAAAAAGGACTTTTATGCTGAACTCGAGAATTCCTCACATTTGGTCCAGAACCGGACCAGCTACTGTTATAATTTCTCTATTCTTTGCTTGTCATCTTTGGTATCTAAAACGGTATCTACCATTAAAATCCACGTAGACACAAAAAACAGACTTTTTTTGCTGCCCAATGGAGATCCCAACACTGGTCCTTCGAACCGGAACTGCTACTTATTCTCTTTTCCTTTGCTACTGTCATCTAACAACGTATCTAACGACGCCGACGTATCTACCATAAAAACAAACTAGAACAAAAAAACTGCACTTTTTCCTGCTGTCACAACTGGAGATTCTCACATTTGGTCCTTCGAACCGGACCAGCTACTGTAATATTCTCTTTTCCTTTGCTACTGTCATCTTACAACGTATCTAACGACGCCGACGTATCTACCATTAAAAACCAACTAGAACAAAAACTGACTTTTTTACTGCTGCCACAACTCGAGATCCTCACATTTGGTCCTTCAAACCGGATCAAATGTGTGGATATCCAGTTGTAGCAGCAGTAAAAAGTCCGGTTTTTTTTTGTTCTAGTTGGTTTTTAATGGTAGATACGTCGTTAGATACGTTGTTAGATGACAGTAGCAAAGGCAAAGAGAATATAACAGCAGTGGTACCATCTTTACCACTCACGTAAATGGGCGTGTATAAAAAGTTTTTTTTTTTTAGTTTTTAGAGCTAAAACAATAAAATCATGAATCCATTTTGATCGGACTATTGTCTAAATTTAAATGAATAATCAAAAGAAGTCATTATCTAAGGACAGAAAGATGAAGTGTTCTTTTATCTTTGCCTACCGTATCGCAATAATACAGTGGACACATTTGTATGAAAATAAGACAGATTTTTGTCAACTTACTTTTAAAATGTCTTTAACGATGACTTAAGGGGTTTCTGAAGATAACAACTCATTTAATAAGTTTATTGATATTGCATAAAAGGAATTAAGTGCATTTTTAGTACTTTGATTTAAACTATATATGGAATTTTAATGTGATTATGCGAATATCTTTTTGTTTTACGTTTAACATTGAAACAATGGTGGTTTTTTTATGAGTTTTATTAGTTTTTGTGAGTTTATGGACGTAATAAATTAATGAAACTAACTTATAAAAGTAGAATCATATATAAATGTAAATCTGAGTAATATTTCAAACACTTTTTTTATGATCAATTGCAAGAATTAAGGACGAACCTCAAGATAGATATCTCGAAAGCGATGAAGAAGCTTTTCCAAGCTCGGGAACATGGATATTCAAGCGTTTACAAAGCTTATGACCTGTAATTAGCTAGTAGGCTAATTGTCATTTTTACAACATTCCCCATACCGTTTATAATATACACACCAGTTAATCGCTTGAAATAGTATATTTGCAATTTTAAAAGCATTCTAATTTGGGAACAATTTCAATGACATATATTTACAAACTATTTTTTAGCAAATTCTTTTATTTTTTGATTAAGATTTCATCAAAATTATTTTAAATACCTATTTACTAGCGACACAATGATCTATATCGTAAAAAACATTAAAAAATCTTTTAAGGATTGAATTTTACAAGATAGAACAACGAATAGAACAAAAAAGTGTAAAGTGAATAATTTATTAACAACATAAGTCTGAAATTCGTTGTGAAAATATAGCATTATTCACTGGGATTCATAAATCATTCAGATGATTTTGGAGTCAATATTATTGATGACTGAATGATACGAAGTATGCACAGGGTTGCTAGAAAATATCTACACACAAACAGGCATGTACGTAAATAATCATTGAAAAGTTTTTTTTACATAATAAGCACATGATGTTTTACACAAATATGAAATAGTGAAGATTAAATAAGGTAGAGGTGGGTTTTTTAAAAATTTTAGATTTTTTTTTACTCACCAAAACATTAAAAAAAAAAAACAACCATTTAGAATTTAGATGGTTACATACATAATATTATAACGCACAGGAGTAAAGATTTTTTGTGGTTCTAAATAACGTTTAGTAGTTTTTTTTTATAACATTTAATTACATTAATAAAATTAATTTGCAAATACAAAAAAAAACAGACAACTATTTCAAAATAATTTTTCAACCTATTTCAAAATAAAAATCTTATACCTATTTCAAAATAATATTTACAAAAAAATATTTCATGAATTCAGAAAACTAGGTTTTTAATCGCTTAAAAAAACTTTTAGCAAAAAATGCCATAAAAGTTAAAGAAGATAAAAGTTCTAAAAATGTTGTGAAACAGCATAATATTCTGGATAAGTATCTGCTGTATACATATAATATTACATTTTATTTTGATTTAAACTTTTGTCCCTCAATTAAAAAAAAATGTTTTAGATGCGAATTTGATGATTTCCCACCCTCCTCTATATCTCCCATTTTATTTGAGGTAACTCTGTAGTCAAGTAAGTATGTAGTATTTGGTACTAGAGATGATTGCATCCAATACCCGTGAACAATGAAGTATGCTTGTTATCATCCATTCAAACAACTTGAGTAATGTGACGTCACTAGAAAGACAAGAAGTTAATGATATTACCAAAGTTTCAGGGTAGACCAACCGTTGATTGGTAATAAATGATAATCGTAAGATGCAAGCCGATTTTATAACGCCTGCATCACACCTGTTCTCCTCTACGGCTGCAAATCATGGCACTTAACCAGGGCTCAAAATAGCAGAATTCTGAGTTTGGAGAATAGGTGTCTAAGAAGAATTTTAAGAATGTGCGGTGGTTTGACTTGAAATCCACAAACTGCCTCCAGGCCAAGCGATCGGCCGCCAGCTCCCGTGCATCCTCCCAAGTCAAGTCCACGTCCGACGCAAACTGCCGACGAATTGTCAACAGTGGACGACCAGGACGCCGAGAACCTAATGCCTTGTAAAATAGGCAAGCATGGTTAAGGCTCTCGGGAGGCATACGTAGTATATTGCCGAGCCAGCCGAAACGCCTTCGCCGGATGACAGTAGATACCTTGTGGATTTCATATGCTCCATATAGGGAGCTGATATAGCTCTGATGCAAACAGAATAGAAACAAATAGACGCCGAGAACCTGATGCCTTGTAAAATAGGCAAGCATGGTTAAGGCTCTCGGGAGGCATACGTAGTATATATGGTCTAGCCGGACGAAACGCCTTCGCCGGATGACAGTAGATACCAAGTGTTGCTACGTCCTATAATTCACTTCTGTGTACCTTACAAAGTCAAACCATCATCATCATCATCATCATCATACCATATTATGGTATGATGATCATCATCATCATCATACCATATTATGGTATGATGATGATGATGATGATGATGATGGTTTGACTTTGTAAGGTACACAGAAGTGAATTATAGGACGTTAGCAACACTTGGTATCTACTGTCATCCGGCGAAGGCGTTTCGTCCGGCTAGACCATATATACTACGTATGCCTCCCGAGAGCCTTAACCATGCTTGCCTATTTTACAAGGCATCAGGTTCTCGGCGTCTATTTGTTTCTATTCTGTTTGCATCAGAGCTGCAGGACGTGTGTCTTGACTTATGCACCTGGGAGGATGCACTGAAGCCTTGACCTGGAGGCACTTTTGTGGAATCCATAATCTTCACAAATGGTATGATGATGATGATAAGATGCAAGTTGCACAGATAAGTATGGAAGGTATTTTTTCTTTCTACCTCATAATAATTGTGACTTGACACTGACCTCGCAGCGTAGTGGTAACGCATTTGGCTACCGTGCACGAGGTCGCAGGTTCGACTCCCGTAGGGGGTTTCAACATGAAATATTCAATCAATTTACACCTGATTTTTTTATATTAATATTTATGGTACTGAAGCGTATCACTAATCATCTTACCTTCATGTGATAAAATAATCAGCAGTGCCCTATGCACCTTTAGGGGCGGATAAGGGAAGGAAGTAGTAGTAGACACTGACAAAATTCTTAAATGGTAATATTCCATATATTATACATAAATGTTTTTTTGTCAATGGTTGAGTATCTCTGCCTTTAAGTAGCCCACTGTGAGCTGTTTAACATCTAAATCATATGCAGCGCTCATAATATAGAAAAGATATGATAATCAATCAAGACATTCAGCTTGTATATTGTATTATATTATGATAATATATAGTTGTACTATTTACACGAGTATAATATATTCACACAATACATATACACGGAGATAGAACATGTAAAAAGAGTACCAGATACAGGGTGATTATTTCTACTATTGTTTATTATAAAGTTCTCTAAGTGATAGAAAAAAGGTTTTTTTAGAGAACGTAATTTATTTATATTTGAACAACAAGAGTGAGAGAACAAGTATTTAAAATGTTTATATATTGTATTGCGGTACGAGTTGTGTGCCAGTGTGGTGCCAGTATAGGGAAATAGGTTCTGAATATTTAAGCGCAGGAGACAACAATAAATTCGTAGACTATGAAATATTAACAAACATTATCATATTATATGAGCAGCCGAGTGCCGTTATTCACCAACTAATCACGTTGCAAAGTTTTTTTACAAATAAATCCTACCTATACCTACGTACCTCTCTTTCATTATCCGCACCCAACGTGCATGGGGCACTGCATTGGTTAACAAATCGTACGTGAAGTATTGATCAGTGTGATCACATAACGCAAGATCATTTACATAAAGGAAAAAACATTTAATTTAAATTTATTTCATAGATATCTTAAAGAACATAACAGCAAAAATCCAAATAGAAATCACTAGAAATAATAATTAATACGAGACAATATCGGTATATACAACAGAGTAAGAAAGAAAGTAAATATATTATGTAATTATCAGTTAGCAAGTGCCTTCGGGCAAAATAATGACCCTCATCGAGAATCGAAACGCCTCGAACCTCATACATTGGAAGCCCTAAGCGGCGCGAAGCCGCTACACCACGAGGCAGACATTATAACATTATCACGAAATAATAAATCTGAAGATGAGTTATTCATTCGTAAATAACGCAAGTCTTTCGATTATATTCTATATTTTTGTAACAATCATGTTGAGTATTTTGATTGAATCTTAAAGATACTAAGTAGACGATAATTGTAGTGCAAGGGAAAATGATACCAATGCGACATAGTAATATCATGTACATGGTCACAAATTTTCCTTTACACGTGTTATGTCCGCGTAGTAACCTATTCCTTTTCACCGTCGTTATTATTACTTTTAAATAATTTAATCATTTTTCCCCCCTTTTCAACAGATTTTTTTTTTACAAGAATAACTTAATAGTTGTCGATTATACGAAATATTGCTAAATGATAAGTTTCTGATTAATA
>JAGVSP010001810.1:12500-33521 GCA_022494985.1 Micrasema minimum
AAAAAAATAATAATAATATAAAAATCAAAAAACAATAATAATAATATCATTCTTCTAAAAAAAAAAATAATAAATAAAATAATCTCTTAAAAAAAAAAAATAATAATAATAATCTCTCTCTCAAAAAAAAAATAAAATAATAAAAAATCTCTCAAAAAAAAAAAAAATAATAATAATAATCTCTCTAACAAAAAAAAATAATAATAATAATAATCTATCTCAAAAAAAAAAAAATAATAATATATTTTCTCACAAAAAAAAATAATAATAATAATATCTTCTCATCAAAAAAAAATAATAATAATAATATCTCTCTCAAAAAAAAAATAATAATAATAATCTCTCTATTAAAAAAAAAAAAATAATAATAATAATCTCTCTAACAAAAAAAAAAATAATAATAATAATCTCTCTCAAAAAAAAAAAAATAATAATAATAATATCTCTCAAAAAAAAAAAAATAATAATAATAAATCTCTCTCTCTCAAAAAAAAAAATAATAATAATAATCTCTTCAACCAAAAAAAAAAATAATAATAATAATCTCTAAAAAAAAAACAATAATAATAATAAATCTCTCAAAAAAAAAAAATAATAATAATAATTCTCTATCTCAAAAAAAAAAAAATAATAATAATAATCTCTAACAAAAAAAAACCAAAAAAAATAATAATATTCTCTCAAAAAAAAAAAATAAAATAATAATAATCTCTTCAAAAAAAAAAAATAATACAATAATAATCTCTCTCAAAAAAAAAATAATAATAATAATCTCTCTTCTAAAAAAAAAAATAATAATAATAATCTCTTCAAAAAAAACAAATAATAATATAATCTCTCTCAAAAAAAAAAAATAATAATAATAATCTCAACAAAAAAAAAAATAATAATAAATCTCTTAAAAAAAAAAAAAAAATAATAATAATCTCTCTAAAAAAAAAATAAAAATAATATAATAATCTCTCACAAAAAAAAAAAAATAATAATAAATCTCAAAAAAAAAAAAAATAATAATAATAAATCTCAAAAAAAAAAAAAAAAAAATAATACACCAATAATAATAAACCAAAAAAAAAACCTAATAATAATAATCTCTCTCATCTTTCAAAAAAAATAATAATAATAATCTTCTCTAATCAAAAAAAAAAATAATAATAATAATTCAATTTTAAAAAAAAAAAAAATAATAATAATAATCTTCTAATTAATAAAAAAAATAATAATAATAATAATTAACTCTCTCAAAAAAAATAATAATATAATCTCTCTCAAAAAAAAAAAAAAAATCAATAATAATAAATCTTCTCAAAAAAAAAAAAATAATAATAATAAAATCTCTCACTAAAAAAAAAAATAATAATAATAATATCAAATCTCACAAAAAAAAAAATATAATAATAATATCTCTCTCAAAAAAAAAACATAATAATAATAATTCTCTCACAAAAAAAAAAAATAATAATAATAATATTCTCAACAAAAAAAAAATATAATAATAATAAATCTCTTCTAAAAAAAAAAAATAATATATAATATATATCAAAAAAAAAAAATAATAATAATAATCTCTCTCTCAAAAAAAAAAAAATAATAATAATCTCTAAAAAAAAAAAAAAATAATAATAATAATTTCTCTCAAAAAAAAAAAACATAATAATAATAATATTCATACAAAAAAAAAAAATAATAATAATAATCTTCTCTAAAAAAAAAAAATAATAATAATATATCTCTTAAAAACAAAAAAATAAAATAATATAATCTCTACTAAATCAACTAAACAAAAAAAATAAATAATAATAATAATAATATCTCAAAAAAAAAAAAAAATAATAATAAATTCTTCAAAAAAAAAAAATAATAATAATAATTTCTCAAAAAAAACAAAATAATAATATAATATCTTCTTAAAAAAAAAAATAATAATAATAATCTTCTCTCCACAAAAAAAAAATATAATAATAAATCTTCTCACAAAAAAAAAAATATAATAATAATTTCAACAAACTAAAAAAAATATCTCTTAAATCACTTTTCATAAAAAAAAATAAAAATATAATAATAATCTCTCTAAAAAAAAAAAATAATAATAATAATTCTATTCAAAAAAAAACTCACTAATAATCAAAAATCAAATTCTAACAAAAAAAAAATACATAATAATCTACTTCTCAAAAAAAAAAAATAATAATAATAATATCTAATAAAAAAAAAAAAAATAATAATAATAATCTTCAAAAACAAAAAACACAAATAATAATAATAAAAACTAAACAACTTTAACACTAATAATAATCTAATCTAATAACAAAAAAAAAAATATAATAATAATTCTCTCTTCAAAAAAAATAAATAATAATAACTAAAAAAAAAAAAAATAATACACTCTTCAATCAACCAACCAAAAAAAAAATAAACAAATAATCAACAAAATCTCATAAAAAAAAAAAATATAATTAAAAATTCTCAAAAAAAAAATAATACAATAACCTCTCAAAATCAAAAAATAAAAAAAAATATAATAATTCAACAAAAAACAAAAAATAATAATAATATCTCTCCAACTTAAAAAAATAATATATAATAATCTCTCATAAAACAAAACAAAATAATATAATCCAAAAAAAAACAAAAAAATATAATAATCTATTAAACAAAAAAAAAAAATAATAATCTTTCAAAAAAAAATAATAATAATATTCTAAAAAAAACAACAAATAAAATAATATCTAATCTAAATACTAAAAAATCAAAATATAATAATAATAATTTCTCACAAAACAAAAAAAAATAAATATAATCATCTCTCTCAAAAAAAAAAAATATAATAATATTCTCTCAAAAAAAAAAAAAATCAAAATAATAATCTATTCCCTAAAAAAAAAAAATAATAATATTTCTCAAACAAAAAAAAAAAAAATAATAATCTAATCTCAAAAAACAAAAAAATAATATAATAATAATCTTTCAAAACAAAAAAATAATAATAATATAATTCTTCAAAAAACAAAAAAAATAATAATAATAATATCTCTCAAAAAAAACAAAAAAATAATAATAATATTAACTTATCAAAAAAAAAATAATAATAATAATAATTCTCTCAAAAAAAAAAAAATAATAATTTCTCATTCTAAAAAAAAAAATAATAATAATAATTCTCTAAAAAAAAAAAAAAAATAATATTAAATTTTCTCTTAAAAACAAAAAATAATAATAATAATTCTCTCAAATCAAAAAAAAAAATAAAAATAAAATTCTCTTCAAAAAAAAAACTAATAATAATAATCTCTCTTAAAAAAAAAAAATAATAATAATAATTCTCTTCAAAAAAAAAAAAAATAATAATAATCTCTCTCACAAAAAAAAAATATATATAATAATTAATTCTCTCTACACAAAAAACAAAAAAATAATAATAAAATAATCTTATCTCAATCAAAAAATAAATAATAATAATAAAAAAATCTCTAAAACAAAAAAAATAATAATATATTCTTCAAAAAAAAAAAAACAATAATAATAATAAATCTCTCTCAAAAAAAAAAAATAATAATAATATTAAAAAAAAAAAAAAATAATAAAAAAAACAAAACAAAAAAAAATAATAATAATAATCTTCAAAAAAAAAAAAATAAATATAATAATCTTCTTAAATTAATAAAAATAATAATATTAATCTCTCAACAAAAAAAAAATAATAATAATCTCTCTCAACAAAAAAAAAAAAAATACATAATAATATTCATTCAACAAAAAAAACAAATAATAAAAACAAAAAAAAACAATAAAAAAATATTAAAAACAAAAAAAAAAAAATATAATATAATAAACCAATCAAAAAAAAACAAATAATAATAAATCTTAAACAAAAAAAAATAATACTACAAATAATAATAATCTCTCTCAAAAAAAAATAATAAACTCCTACATTCTCTCAAAAAAAAAAAAAATAATAATAAACTTTTAAAAAAAAAATAATAAAAAATAAATCTTCTCTCTAAACAAAAAAACCAATAATAATCCTCATAAACTCTTCTCAAAACAAAAAAAAAACAATAATCTCTTTATAAAACATAAAACATAATAATTTCTCTAAAAACAAATAAAATAATATCATAATCTCTTTCAAAAAAAAAAAATATAATTAATAATCTCAATAAACAAAAAAAATAACAAAAAAAATTAATCATAAACAAAAAAAAAAAAATAATAATAATATCTTCAATAAAAAAAAATAAAAATCTAATCTCACAAAAAAAAAAAAAAAATAAAAATAATAAAACTCATAATACAATTCTAAAATAATATAATAATAATCTTCTATCAACAAAAAAAAAATAATAATAATCAATCTTCTAAAAACAAAAATAATATATCTCTTCTTTAACTCAAAAACAAATATAATATAATAAATCATCTCTACAAAAAAAAATCAATAATAATAAATTATAATAATCATATAAAAAAAAAAAAATATACTAATAATCTCTCTCCAAAAAAAATTCAAACATAATAATAATCTCTCAATACACTCTAAAAAAATAATAATATAATCTCTCATCAAAATAAAAAATAATAATAATATCTCAACAAAAAAAAAATAATAAAATAATATTCTCTCTAAAAAAAAACAATAATAATAATAATCTCTTCAAAAAAAAAATAATCTAATAATAATCTCTCTCAAAAATAATAATAATAATAATATTAATTTCTCAAAAAAACACATAAAAATAATAACTCTCATCAAATAATAATAATACAAATATTCTTCAAAAAATCAATAATAATAATCTCAAATAAAAAAAATAAACAAACCCTAAAATCAATATAAAAAAAAAAAAAAAAATAATAATCTTCTTCAAAAAAAAAAAATAATATAATATTCTCTTAAAAATAAAAAATAATAATAATAATTTCTCTACAACAAAAACCAATAATAATAATCTCTTTAAAAAAAATAAAATAATAACCAAAATCTTCACACTAAAAAAAAATAAAAAAATATAATAATAATTCACATAAAAAAATAAAATAATAATAATAATATTACACAAAAAAAAAATTAATAATAATATATTTAACAAAAAAAAAATAATACTTAATAATCTCATAAAAAAAAAAATAATAATAATAATTACTCTCTCAACAAAAAAATAATAATCTCTAATACACCAAAACATCAACTAATTTTTCATACAATCACAAAAAACAAAAT
This sequence comes from Micrasema minimum, assembly GCA_022494985.1. NCBI lineage: Eukaryota > Metazoa > Arthropoda > Insecta > Trichoptera > Brachycentridae > Micrasema > Micrasema minimum. Next base: position 17,722 of record JAGVSP010001810.1, read on the forward strand.
ATAATATATCTCTCTCTTCAAAAAAAAAATAATATAAATAATCTCTCTCAAAAAAAAAACATAATAATAATAATCTTCTCAAAAAAAAACAATATTAATAAACTCTTCTTACAAAAAAACAAAAATAATATCAAATCTCTCTCAAAAAAAAAATAAATAATAATAATAATTCTTAAAAAAAACAACCAATATACTTAATTAATCTTCATCAAAAAAAAAAATAATAATAAATTCTTCTTTAAAAAAAAAAAAATAATAAAACATCATTTTCAAAAAATCAAAAATAAAAACATATTAATATAAAAAATCTAAATAAACACACCAAAAAAAAAAACATAATATATAATATAATTAAAAAATAAATCACCAACATATACTTAAACAAAAAAACATCACACAAAAATAAAAATTCACAAACAAAACACAAAATAACCACACCATAATTAACCAAAAAAAACCTTCTAATAATAATTATTTCTCTCAACAAAAATAATATCAATATAATCAATAAAACAATAAAAAAAAAACAAAACAAAACAATAAATAATACAACCCTCTCAAAAACAAAACCATAATAAAAAAAATAATCTCTTCAACCCCTTCAAAAACAAAAAATATAAAATCCTCTAATAATCAAAAAATAAATCTCAAAATACTAAAAAACAAAATAATACATATCAAAAAAAAAAAAATAATAATAATAATCTCTACTTCAAAAAAAAAAATAACTAATATAATCATTCATAACCAAAAACAAAAATAAAAATAATATAAAAACAACCAAAAAAAACAATAAATAAACAACAAAAATCATCTCTCTAAAAAAAAACTAATAATATTTAAAACCAACAAATCAACAAAAAAAACAATAATAATCCTTCTCTCTCTCAAAAAAAAAAAAACATATAAAAAAAATCACCACAAAAAAAACCTCAAATAATAATAATGTTCTCTCTCTAAAAAAACAAAATAATATAAAATTTTTAAAAAAAAAATACAAAATCAAATTATAATCTTCAAAAAAATAAAATAATATTATAATCATTTCAAAAAAAAAACTAATATAATAATACACTCTCTAAAAAATAAAATACAATCCTAACATTTTCTATAAAACAAAATAATAATAAATAATAATCTCTTCTCCTTAAAAAAAAAAACAAAATAATAATAATAATCTCTAAAAAAAAAAAATAATAATAATAATATCTCTCTAAAAAAAAAATAATAAATAATATTAATCTATTCTCCAACAAAAATACAAATATCTTATTAAAATAACAAACAAAACATAATATAATATCTATTAAAAAAAAAAAACATAAAAATAATACATAAAAAAAAAAATAATAATAATAAATTATCCAAAAAAAAAATACAATATAAATAATAATCTCTCTCAAAAAAAAAAATAAAATAATAATCTCTTAAACAACAATAATAATAATATAAAATTCTCAACAAAAAAAAAAATAATAATAATAATATTCTCAAAAAAAAAACTAATAATAATAATAACAATTCACAAAAAAAACAATAATAATAATATAATTCTCCATAAAAAACAAAATAATAATAATAATCAATATCTATAAACAAAAAAAAATAATAATAAAATCAAAAAAAAAAAAAATAAAAATAATAATCTATATCTTCTCAACAAAAAAAAAAATAATAATAATATCTCTCTATCAAAAAAAAAAAAAAACATAATAATAATAATCTCTCACCTCCACAACAAAAAAAAATAATAATAATAATTCTCTCTCAAAAAAACATAATCATAATAATAATCATTCAATAACAAAAAATAAAAATAACAAATACAACACTCAAAAATAAAAATAATAATAATAAAATAAATTACAAAACAAACAAAAAATAATATATAATCTCTTCTACAAAAAAAAAAATAATATAATAATAATAAAAAAAAAAAATAAAACCAATATAATAATAATCTCTTAAAACACAAATACCCCTACTAAAAACTCAATATAATCAAAAAAAAAAACAAATAATAATAAAAAACAAAAACCAAAAAAAATAAATAACAATAATCATCAACAAAAAAAAAACATACATAATAAATACAAATATTCTCCACAAAACAACAAAAAAAATAATATTATCTCTCTTAAAAAAAAAAAAACCATAATAATAAATCTAAAAAAAAAAACAAAATAATAATAATAATTTTCAAAAAAAAAAACATAATAATAATCATATTACAAAAAAAAAAAATAATAAACCCATACTCTCTCTAAAAAAAAAAAAATATAATAATAATCTCTCTCAAAACAACCAAAATAATAATAATAACCACTCAAAAAAAAAAAAATAAAAAATAAAACAAACAAAAAAATAACATAAAATATCTCTCTCAAAAAAAAAAACATATAATAAAAAAAATAAAAAAAACAAAAAACAAAAAATATATAATAATCTCCAAACCAAAATAAAACAAAATAAATAATATCTTCCCCAAAAAAAATCAATAATAATAAATCTCTCAAAAAAAAATAATAATAATAATTCTCTAACAAAAAAAAAATAATAAAATCATCTTCAAAAAAACAAAAAAAATAAAATAATAATCTAACAAAAAAAATAACCAAAACTAAAATATTTCTCCTCCAAAAAAAAAAATAATAATAAATCTTTTCAAAAAAACATAATAATAATATCTCAAAAAAAAAAAATAATATAATAAAATCTTCATAAAAAAAAATAATAAATTAATAACTAATTTCAATAAACAAAAAAAATCTTTCAAATAATAAAAAATTAAAAAACAAAAATATAATATCTCTATCAAAAAAAAAAAAAATAAAATATTTAAATACTAATCTCCAAAAAAAATAAAATAATCATCTTTAACAAACAAATAATAACTATCTCTCTCACCCAACACAAAATAAATATAATAATCAATAAAAAAAATATAATAAAAAAAAAAAAAATTAAAATAATACTTTATCAAAAAAAAAAAAAAATAATAAAAAAATATCCTTTAAAACAAAAAAAAACTAAATCCCAAAATATATCAATAATAATCAAAATTATAAATAATAATAATAATATATCTCTCAAACAAAACATAAATAATAATATAAACTTTCAAAAAAAAAAAAATAATAAATAATCCTCAAAATAAAAAATAATAATCATAACCAAAAAAAAAAAAAAATAATAATATAATAATCTCTCTCTAAAAAAAAAAATCATAATAATAATCTCTCTAAAAAAAAAAAAATATAATAATATTCTCTCAAAAAAAAAAAATAATAATAATAATCTCTTCTCAAAAAAAACCAATAAATAATCATCATTCTCAAAAAAAAAAATAATAATAATAATCTCTCTATCAAAAAAAAAAAAAATAATAATAAATCTCTTTAAAAAAAAAACAAATAATAATAATTCTCTCAAAAAAAAAATAATATTAATAATAAATCTCCAATTAAAAAAAATAATATCAACTAATAATAATAAATTCTCCAAAAAAAAAAAAATAATAATATAATAATCTCTTCTAAAAAAAAAAATAAAATAATAATAAATCCTCTCAAAAAAAATATAAATATATTAATCCAAAAAAAAAACACATATAATAATAATATTTTCAAAAAAAATAATAATAATAATAATCTCTTTCAAAAAAAAAAAAAATAATAAATCTTCTCTCAAAAAAAAAAATAATAAAAATAATCTCTAAAAAAAAACTAATAATACCCAACAAATAAAAATCTCTCAAAATAAAAAAAACTCCTATAAAATATTCTAAACAAAAACACCAATAAATAAACTCTCTCAAAAAATAAATAATAAATAATCATCTCTCAAAAACCCACTCAATAATATAATATATAAATACATCATAAAAATAATATCAAAATCTAATAAAAAAAATCAATAAACAATAAATTCTAATAAAAAATAAAATAATATACAATTTCAAAAAAAAAAAATAAATATATAATATAAATCTCAAAAAAAAAAAAATAATAAATAATATTCTCTCATCAAAAAAAAAAATAATAATAAAAAATCTCTCTCAAAAAAAAAAATAATAATAATTTTCTTCTACAAAAAAAAATATTAAATACATAATAATTTTCTACAACAAAAAAAAAAATAAAATAATATCCAAACAAAAAAAATTCCAATAAATAATTACTATAAATCTCAAAAAAAAATCCTCAATAATATAAAATAATAATCTCAAACAACAAAAAATAATCATAATAATAAATATAATAAAAAAAAAAATACTAATATAAATCATATAAAAAAAACCCAAAATAATAAAATACCCAAAAAAAAATAATAATAATAATATCTCTCAAAAAAAAAAAATAAATAATAAATACTTTTCAAAAAAAAAAATAATAATAATATCTAAAAAAAAACATAAAAAATAAATAATAATAATAATTTCTCCACCAAAAAAAAAAAAAATAAAATAATCTCTCTTCAAAAAAAAAATACTAAATACAATAATCTTCAAAAAAAAAAAATAATAATAATAAATCTCTCTCAAAAAAAAAATAATAATAATTCTTTCTCAAAAAAAAAAACTAATAATAATAATAATTTAAAAAAAAAAAAACATAATAAAATAATCTCTAATAATAAAAAAAAATATAATATAATAATCTTCTCTAAAAAAAAAAAAAATAATAACCAATCAACAATTCTTCAAAAAAAAAAAAAATAATAATAATAAATCATCTCAAAAAAAAAAATAATAATAATAATCTTATCAATCTTCACAAAAAAAAAAAATAATAATAATAATCTCAAAAAAAAAAAATAATAATAATAATCTAATCTCAAAAAAAAAAATAATAATAATAAAATTCAAAAAAAAAACTAATCAAATAATAATAATCTCTCTATAAAAAAAAAAAAAATAATAATAATATCTCTCTCAAAAAAAAAAACTAATAATAATATATTCCTCTTAAAAAAAAAAAAATAATAATAATCACTCTTCTCAAAAAAAAAAAAATTATTAATAATCTCTCTAATAAAAAACATAAAACAAATATAATACTCTCAAAATAAAAAAAAAAAAAACAACATAATACTCTACAATACTCAATCTCTCTCAAAAAAAAAATAATAATAATATCTCTAACCCATAATCAAATAAAACAAAAATAATAATAATAAAATTTCTTAAAAAAAAAAAAATAATAATAATATCTCTCTCAAAAAAATAAAAATAATATATAATAATCTTCTAAAAAAAAAATAATAATCTATAAATATTATCAACTAAAAAAAAAAAATAATAATAATCTCTCTTAAAAAAAAAAAAAATAATAATATTTATAAAAAAAAAAAATAATAATAATAATCTTCTACAAAAAAAAAATATAATATATAATTCTACTATCAAAAAAAAACATATATAATAATAATACTCTCTCAAAAAAAAAAAAATAATAATAATAATATAAATAATCTTCCCAACCAAAAAAAAATATAATAATAATAATATCTCTCTAAAAAAAAAAAATAATAATAATAATATAACTAATCAAAACTTAAAAAATAATAATATAAATCTCTCACCAAAAAAAAATCATAATAATAATTCTTCAAAAAAAAAAAATAATATAATAAATCTTCTTTATAAAAAAAAAAATAATAATAATTTCTTCTAAAAAAAAAAATAATATATAATAATTATCTCACAAAAAAAAACTAATAATAATAATCATTCTCTTTCAAAAAAAAAAATAATAATAATAATAAAATCTTCAAAAAAAAAAATATAATAATAATAATCTCTCTCAACAAAAAAAACATAATAATAATAATTCTCTAAAAAAAAAATAAATAATAAATAATAATCTCTTCAAAAAAAAAAAAATAATAATAAACTTCTTCTAAAAAAAAAAAATAATAATAATATCTTAAAAAAAAAAAATAATAATAATAATCTCTTAAAAAAAAAATTAATAATAATAATAATTCTCTAACAAAAAAAAAAATAATAAATATAATCTCTCACAAAAAAAAAAATAATAAAAAAAATAATCTACTCTAAAAAAAAAAAATAAATATAATAATCTATCACTCAAAAAAAAAAAAAATAATAATATAAAATCTCTCACAAAAAAAAAAATAATAATAATAATCTTCTCTCTACAAAAAAAAAAATAATAATAATAATCTCTCTAAAAAAAAAAATAATAATTAATAAATCAAATACAAAAAAAAACTAATAATAATAATAATCTCAAAAAAAAAAAATAATATAATAAATCTTCTAAAAAAAAAAAAATAATAATAATAAATCTAAAAAAAAAAAAAAAAAATAATAATAACTCTCTTAAAAAAAAATAATAATAATAATTTTCAAAAAAAAAAATTAATAAAATAATAATTCTAATAAAAAAAAAAACATAATAATATATAATTCTCTCAAAAAAAAAATAATAATAATAATAATTCCTCTCCATCAAAAAAAAAAATAATAATATTAAATCTCTCTAAAAAAAAAAACAATAATAATAATAATCAATATCTCTAAAAAAAAAAAAAAATAATAATAATCATCTCTCTAAAAAAAAAAATAAAAAAATAATACAATATAAAAATTCTCAAAAAAAAAAAATTAATAATAATCATATCATCAACTACAAAACAAAAAATAATAATAATAATCTACAATAAAAAAAAAAAAAAAAATAATAATATAATCTCTCTAAAAAAAAAAATAATAATAAAATAAATCTCTCAAAAAAAAAAAACTCATAATAATAATAAATCTCTCAACAAAAAAAAAAATAATAATAATAATCTCTCTCAAAAAAAAAATACATAATATCTATAAATAATCTCTAATAACAAAAAAAACAAACTTAATAATAATACTCAATATCATAAAAATACAAACAAAAAAAAAATAACATAATAATATCTCTAAAAAACAAAAAATAATAATATAAATAAATATAATCTTCTAAATACAAAAAAACAATAATAATAATTTTCTCTCAAAAAAAAAAAAATAATAATAAATATCTCTCTCAAAAAAAAAAACAACACCTAATAATATTAATCTCAATCACAAAAAACCCTTCCTAATAATAATAATAAAAACTATCAACAAAAAACCAAATAAAATAATCATAATAATCAAAAAAAAACAAAAATAATAATAATATATCTCAAAAAACAACACATAAAATAATAATCTCTAACAAAATTAAAAAAAACATAATAATCATAATCTCTCTCACAAAAAAAAAAATAATAATAATATCTTAACACAAAAAAAAAAAAAAACATAATAATCATCTTCAAAAAAAAAAAAACAATAATAAATAATTCTCTAAAACAAACATAAAAAATAAATAAAAAAATAATTATCATAAAACACAAAAAAAATACATAATAATAAATCTCTCTCACAACAAAAAAATAATAATAATAATCAACTCTCACAAAAAAAAAATCTACTAATAATAATATCTTCTCAAAAAAAAAAACATAATAATAAATAATCTCTCTCAAAAAAAAAATATAATATAAAATACATCTCTTCAAAAAAAAATAATAATAATAATCTCTATAAAAAAAAAACCATAATAATAATATCTATAAAAAAAAAAATCAATCATATACTCAAATATCAAAAAAAAAAAAAAATAATAAATAATCTCTCAAAAAAAAAATAAAATAAAATAATCATCTCTACTAAAAAAACAAACAAATCAATAATAATTTAAAAAAAAATAAATAACAAAATCTCTCTCAAAAAAAAATAATAATAATAAATCTCAATCAAAAAAAAAAAATAATAATAATAATTCTACTTCTAAAAAAAAAAATAATAATATAATATCTCTCTCAAAAAAAAAAAAATAAATAATTTAAATCTTCTTAACAAAAAAAAAAATAATAATAATAATCCTCAACTTTCTCTCAAAAAAAACAAATAATAATAATAATCTATCATCACAAAAAAACACCTCAATAAATAATAATTTCTCAAATAAAAAAATAAATATAATAAATCTCTATCAACAAAAAAAAAAAAATAATATATAATCTCTCTAAAAAAAAAACAATAATAATAATATATCTCACACAAAAAAAAAAAATAATAAATAATAATCTCAAATCTCTAAAAAAAAAAATAATAATATAATTTCTCTAACAAAAAAAAACAAACTATAATAATAATCTCTCTACAAAAAAAAAATAATATAATAATAATCTCTCTCAAAAAAAAAAATAATAATAATCATTTCAAAAAAAAAAAAAATAATAATAATAATATTTACAAAAAAAAAAATAATAATAATAATCTTCTCACAAAAAAAAATAAAATATATATAATCTAATATCTCAAAAAAAAAAATAATAAAAAATAATCTCAAAAAAAAAAAAAAAAATATAATAATCTTAATCTATCAAAAAAATAATAATAATAATCTTTCATAAAAAAAAAAAAATAATAATAATAATCTATCTCTCACAAAAAAAAAAATAATACTATCTTCTTAACAAAAAAAACTAACATAATAAATATCTTCCAAAAAAAAAACTAATAATATATAATCTCTTAAAAAAAAAAAACAATATAATAATAATCTCTTCAAAAAAAAACCATAATAATAATAATTCTCTCTAAAAAAAAAAAAAAAAAATAATAATAAATTCTTCAACAAAAAAAAAAAATAATAATATCTAATCCAAAAAAAAAAAAACATAATAATAATCTCTCTCACAAAAAAAAAATAATAATAATAATCATCTCTCAAAAAAAAAATAATAATAAATAAATCATCTCAAAAAAAAATAATAATAATAATCTCTTAAAAAAAAAAAATAATAATAATAATCTTCTTCAAAAAAAAACAAAAAATACTAAAAAAAAAAATAATACATTAAAAAAAAAAAAAAAATAATAATAATTCTCTCAAAAAAAAAAAAATAATAATAATAATCCATCTAAAAAAAAAAAAAAATAAATAATAATCTCTATCTCAAAAAAAAACTAAAATAATAATAATCTCCTTATCAAAAAAAAAAAAAAATAATAATATAATCTCTACAAAAAAAAAATAATAATCATAATCTCTAAAAAAAAAAAAAAATATAATAATAATCTCTCTCAAAAAAAAAAAAATAATAATAATCTCTTAAAAAAAAATAATAATAATAAATCTTTTAAAAAAAAAAAACAAAAATAATAATAATATTCTCTAAAAAAATAATAACAAACTAATAATAATAATAATATCTAAAAACATAAAAAAAAAAAATAAATAATAATAATCTCTCAAAAAAAAAAAATAATAATAATAATCTACTAAAACAAAAAAAAAATTATAATAATAATATCTCTATAAAAAAAAAAAAAATAATAATAATAATCTTCTATCTCTTTCAAAAAAAAAAATAATAATAATAATTCTTACAAAAAAAAAACAAAAAATAATAATAATTCTCTCAAAAAAAAAATAAATAATAATAATCTCTCTACTACACAAAAAAATAATAAAAACTCTCAAAAAAAAAAACTAATCTCTAATATCTTTCTCAAAAAAAAAAATAATAATAATATCTCTCTACAAAAAAAAATAAAATAATATAATCTCTCTCTCTCAAAAAAAAAAAATAATAATAATAATCTATCTCACAAAAAAAAAAAAATAATAATAATAATCTCTCTAAAAAAAAAATAAAATATAATAATAAAAAATAAATAATAATAAAAAAAAAAAAAATAAAAAATCCAAATCTACAAAAAAAAAAAAATAAAAATAATAATAAATCTCAAAAAAAAAAAATAATAATAATAACATATCTCACAAAAAAAAAACAATAATAACCATAATATCCAAAACAAAAAATAATAATAAAAATCTCTATATAACAAAAAATAATAATACACATCAAAACTAAAAAAAAAAAATAATAATAATAATCTCTCACAAAAAAAAAACAATAATAATAATTCCTCTAAAAAAAAAAAATAAAACAATAAAAAATCTCTCAATTAAAAAAAAAACCTAATAATAATAATAATCTCTCTCTTAAAAAAAACAAAATCTAATAATTTATCATCACAAAAAAAAAAATAATAATAATAATCTCTCTCAAAAAAAAAAAAAAAATAATAATAAAATAATAATCAAACTCTCAAAAATACTAATAATAATTATAATCTCTCAAAAAAAAAAAAATAATAATAAAATTCTCTCAAACAAAAAAAAATAATAATAATAATTCTCTCTCACCAAAAAAAAAAAAAAATAATAATAATATTAATCTCTCACATATAAAAAAATATAAAAAAATTAATCTCATAATTCAAAAAAAAAAAATAATAATAATAATCTCTCTAAAAAAAAAAAACTAATAATAATAATAACTCTCTCAAAAAAAAAAAAAAAAAATAATAAATAATTCTCTCTCTAAAAAAAAAATACATAATAATAAAATCTCTCTCTCTCAAAAAAAACCAAATAATAATAATACTATCTCTAAAAAAAAAAAATAAATAATAATAATCTATAAACAAAAAAACCAAACTAATAATAATAATCTCTCTCAAACCCAACAATAATAATAATAATCTTCCAAAAAAAAAAATATAATAATAATCTTCTAAAAAAAAAATAATATAATCTTTCACACAAAAAAAATAATAATAATAATCTCTCTCAAAAAAAAAAAATAATAATAAATAATATCTCTCAAAAAAAAAAATAATACCAAATATCTATCACAAAAAAAAAACCAATAATAATAATACAAATATTCTCTCTCATTAAAAAAAAAAAAAAATAATAATAATCTCTCAATAAAAAAAACACATAATATTAATAATAATCTCTCTCAAAAAAAAAAAATAATAATAATATCTCTCTCAAACAAAAATAAAATAATAATAATATTAATTCAAAAAAAAAAATAAACATAATACTAATCTCTCTAAACAAAAAAACAATAATAATTCCTCTATAAACAAAATAAAAAATAATAATCTAAATCTTAAAAAAAAATCAAAAATAAATCATAAAAAAAATATCAAATAAATAAATAATATAAATACTCCTTCAAACAAAAAAAACAATACCAACTATAATCTCTCTATCAAAAAAAATCACCCATAAATAATCAAATCTCTAATTTTCAAAAAAAAAAATATAATAATAATCTATTCACCAAAAAAACAATATAATATAATCACAAATCTAAAAAATAATAATAAAATCTTCTTCAATACAAAAAAAAAATAATATAATAATCTCTTCTCCAAACAAAAAAATAATAATAATAATAACTTATCAAAAAAAAACAACAAATATAATAATAAATCTCTTACAAAAAAAAAAAACATAATAATAATCTTCTAACAAAAACCAAATATAATAATAATCTCTATCCAAAAAAAAAAATAATAATAATAATTCTTCAACAAAAAAAAAAAAATATAATAATTAATCTCTCACAAACAAAAAAACCCATTAATAATAAATCTCATCTCAAAAAAAAAATAATAATAATAAATCTCTTCAAAAAAAAAAAATAATAATAATTCTCTTCAACAAAAAAAAAAATAAAATAATAATTCTCTCAAAACAAAATTCTTCTTAATAATAATAATTAATTCCATAAAAAAAACATAAATATTAATAATAATCTCTTCAAAAAAAAAAATAATAATAATAATCTCTACAACAAAAAAAACATAATAATAATAATACAATCTCATACAAAAAACAAACTAATAATAATAATATCTCTCAAAAAAAAAAAATAATAATAATAATCTATAAAAAAAAAAAATAATAATAATAATCTCTCTAACAAAAAAAAAATAATAATAAAATAATCTTTTCAAAAAAAAAAAATACCAATAATAATAATCCTCTCACAATAAAAAAAAAAATACTAATAATAATAATCTTCTCAAAAAAAAAAAAATAATAATATAATCATCTCTCTCAAAAAAAAAAATAATAATAATAATCTTTTCAAAAAAAAAAAATAATAATATCTCTCTCTTCAAAAAAAAAAAATAATAATAATAATTCTCTCAAAAAAAAAAAAACATAATAATAAATCTCTCTCACACAAAAAAAATAATACAAATAATCTTCTACAACAAACAAAATAATAATCAAAATCTCTCTTCAACAAAAAAATAATAATAATAATCTCTCTAAAAAAAACACATAAATAATAATAAATTCCAAAAATCAAAAAAAACACATAATAATCTAATAAAACAATAACTCTCACATTTACTTTTCCAAAAAATAAATAATAATAATAATCTCTAAAACCAAATAAACAAATAATATATAATTCTAATCTCTATCAAAAAAAAAAAAAATAATAATAATATTCATCTCTCAAACAAAAAAAAATAATAATAATAATCTTCTAAAACAAAAAAATCATAATAAACATTCTTAACAAAACAAACTAATAAAATAATACTCTTCTCTCAAAAAAAAAAATAATAATAAATAATATCTTTCAAAAAAAACAAAATAATAATAATATCTCTTTCCCACAAAAAAAATAATAAAAAAATCATAATAATAACCCCTTCTTCTCATAACCCAAAACAAATACTAATATTATCATTCTCTCTAAAAAAAAAACCAAATAATAATAATAATATCTCTCTCTCAAAAAAAAAAAATTAATTAATATTCTCTCTTCAAAAAAAAAAAACCATAATAATACTTCTATCTCTTCAAAAAACACCTACTAACCATACATCTTTCAAATAAAAAATAATAATAACTAATCTCTTCTTCAAAAAAACACAATAAAATAATAAATAAATCTTCTCAAAAAACTAAAATAATCAAAATCTTCATTACCCATAATTTTCTCTCTCTTATCTCAAAAAAAAACACAATAATAATAATCTTCTCAAAAAAAAAAAAAATACATAATAATATCTCTCTAAAAAAAAAAAACAAATAAATTATAATATTCATCAAATACAAAAAAACAATAATATTTTAATCTTCTCACCAAAAAAAAAAATAATAATAATAATCTTCTCTCAAAAAACAAACAAATAAATAATATAATCTTCTCTCACAAAAAAACAAAACTAATAATAATTTCCAAAAATCATCCAATCATAAACAACAAAAAATCATAATAATAATCTCTCTTCTTCAAACAAACAAAACTAAATAATAATAATAATCTCTCTCAAAAAACACAAAAAAAATAATAATAATTCATCTCTCAAAAAAAAAAAATAATAATAATAATCTCTCCAAAAACAAAAAAATAATAATAATAATCTTCACCACCTCAAAAACAAAAAACCCCACCCAAATAATAATATATCTTACAAAAAAAAAAACCCACTAATAATAATATTCTCTCACAAACAAAAAAATAATAATAATAATCTCTCTAACACCAAAAACCCATACATACTAAAAATAATAATCTACCCTACTCTAAAAACAAAAAAACTAATAATAATATCTTCTCACACAACAAAAAACATATAATAATAATAACTTCTCTCACAAAAAAAAAATAATAATAATAATCTCTATTTAACCCCAAAAAAACTTAATAATAATAATCTCTAACAACAAAAAAACACATATAATAATAAATTTCTCACACAAAAAAAACCATATAATAATAATAATCTTCACCAAACAAAAAACTAATAATAATAATCTCTCAAAACAAAACAAATAACCATAATAAAATTCTATAATCAAAAAACAACTAAAAAATAATCTCTCTCAACAACTAAAAATAATAATACTCATCTCCACCAAAAAAAAACAATAATAATAATATCTCTTCAACACACAAAAAACCATAATTAAAATAATCTATCTTCTAAAAAAAAAAAAATAATAATAAATCTTCTCTCTCAAAAACATAAATAATAATCTCTCTCTCCAAAAAAACAATAATAATAAATCTCTCAAAAACAACCCATATTAATTATAATATCTCGTTCACATAAAAAAAATAATAAAATATTTCTCAAAACAAAAACAACCCATTAATAATATTCTCAACACAAAAAAACCAAATAATAATAAAATCTCTCTCACAAAAAAACAAATAATAATAATTCCCCTCACTTTCACACAAATAAAAAACTACTAATATAATTATACTCTCAAAAAAACCAACACTAATACATACAATAATCTTCTCTCTCAAACAAAAAAAAAACATAATAATATAATCTCTCTCACAAAACACCAACCAATAATAATAATCTCTCTTCAAAAAAAAAAAATAATAATAAATTTCTTCTCCAAAAAAAACACAATATAAAAATCTAATCTCAACAACAAAAACATAATAATAAAAACTCTCTTAAAACCCAAAAACAATAAAATAATACCCCTCTTCAATCTTCTCAAATAATAATCTTTCTCTCACCAAAAAAAACACATAATAATAATCTCTCTCACAAAAAAAAAATAATAATAATAATTCTCTCCTCAAAAAACAAACAATAATAAGAAATAATCTCTCTCACAACAAAACACAAAATAATAATAATATCATTCTCTCTCACAAAAAACCAAAATAAATAATAATAATCTCTCTCAAAACAAAAAACCCATAATAATAATAATCTATCTCAAAACCCCCCCCAATAATTACTCAAAAAAAAAAAAATATAATAAAATCTCTTTCCAAAAAAAAAACACATAATAATAATAATTTCCATCACAAAAAAAAAACATAATAATAATAATCTCTTCTCACAAAAAAAAAACTAATAATAATAATCTCTCTCACCAACATATACTCATAAGCTCTCTCTTCCCTCTAACACAAAAAAAAATAATAATATAATAATCTTCTCTCCAAAAAAAAAAAATAATATAATAATCTTCTCCAAAAAAAAAAACTATAATAATAATATCTCCTCTCAAAAAAACCCACAAAATAATAATAATCAGCTCTCCAAACAAAAAACACACTCAACAAATAATAATCTCTCATTGAAGAACCAAACATAACACAATAATTAGAATAATATCATCTCTCACAAAAAAAAAAAACATAATAAATAATCTTCTCAAACACCAAAACCTACTAATAATAATCTCTTCTCCCACAAAAAACAACTAATAATAATAATCTCAAGAAATAAAAAAAAAAAAACCTCACACAAAAAAACTAAAATCTCTTCTAAAATCAAAAAAAAAACTAATAATAATATTAATCTTCTCTTTCAAACAACAACTCATATTAATAATTATTCTCTCTCTCCAAAAAAAAAAATATATAATAATATTATCTCTTCAAAAACAAAAACACATAATAATAATAATCTTCTCAAAAAAAAAAATGTAATAATAACTCTCTTCTCCAAAACAACCCCCCCTTCATTCTACTTCCCTCTTCTTAAACACAAATAATAATAATAATCTCTCTTACAAAATAAAAATATTTCACAAAAAAAACATAATAATAATAATCTCTCTCTACAAAAAAAAATAATATAATAAATCTCACAAAAAAAAAACATACTAATAATAATCATCTATCACAAACAAAACCCCAACACTAATAATAATATCTCTCTCAAAAAAAAAAAATAATAATAATATCATCTCTCTAAAAACAAAAAACAATAATATATTCTGCTCTTATAAAAAAAAAAATAATATAATAATCCACAATAAATTTCTAATACATACAGACCAAAAAAAAAATAATAAAATATCTATTACAAAAAAAAAACAACTAATAATAATAATCTCTCTCAATCACAAAAAACATAATAATAATAATCT
>JAGVSP010001811.1:0-33998 GCA_022494985.1 Micrasema minimum
TCCCTTTTTAATCCCGATAAAAAACCCCCAATTGCTCTGAATGATTTTCAGTTTTAAAAAAGACTTTTTGAAAGAGAGGGTCGCATGAATTTAACAAAATTGTCAAGAAAGTATTTTTCACCCTCGAAAAAGATTTAAAAAAAACCGAGATTTTGGGTGTTTTATGATATTATTAATGGAAAATTTTTCACGAGTGATTTTAAACCCCAAAAAAAATTTGCTTTTTCGAAATTTTTACAAGTCGGAGTGAAAAGCTAAGCTTGCCCCTTAAAACGATCGGCAAGGTGGGGCCCGGAAAGGGGCCTTGATTAAGTAAAGGCGAAGTTATGATAGGATATTTAAAAGAATCGAAGGTATTAAATTAGCAAAAAAAAAGGGGCCGATAAGGATAAAATTTTATAGGAATTATATTTCATACTGAAAAAAGACAAAACTTTATGGCCATGAAATCTCAGGCGGGGGTCTTTTTTATAATATTCTTGTTTACTATTCGGTGTTTTTTTCCTAAATTTTGTTCGGTTTTTTTTTTACAGCCCTTAATTTTCCCTCTGTAGCAGTGGGAGGCCTTTGGTACGTGCAAGGTGCGGGGTTGATTCCGTAGAGGGGAAAAATAAAATTTTTTAAAAATTGTGTTTTTTTTTAATATTTATGGGAACCTTTGGGGCTGTACTGAGCGTAGACGATAATTATCTTTTAAGTAAAAAAATGATCGAAACACCTTTGGAGTCCCATGCG
This sequence comes from Micrasema minimum, assembly GCA_022494985.1. Taxonomy (NCBI): domain Eukaryota; kingdom Metazoa; phylum Arthropoda; class Insecta; order Trichoptera; family Brachycentridae; genus Micrasema; species Micrasema minimum. The sequence goes on from JAGVSP010001811.1 coordinate 736, forward strand.
CCCCCTTTACCATGGATGCGGATAAAGGGGAAATAAGTAAAGAGTAAATTTTTTAAAATTTGCACCGAATTATTAAATAAAATAAATTAAAATTTTGGGCATTGATTTTACGATGGGAAATTCAGTTTGTAAAAAAGTGTGCAAAATTCAGAGAACTTTAAATTTTTCATAAAAAAATAACGGGTTTGGGTAAAATTTCGAATAAAGTAAGAACTATTAAAAATTTTGGTTTTGGGGAGGGGTTTTGTTTTCGGGCGGGTTTTTTATTTAATGTTGAAACAATAAAAAAACTCATTTACATTTTTAGAGTTTTCCGGATGATTATCGCATTTTTCGGAAATAATATATTTGGTAGGCTGATTTTATTGTATAAAACAATGAGTTTCATTTAACTATCATGTTCCTTATCCGCACCAATAGTGGTGCATATGGGCACTTTTTTGGTACGGTAATTGCAGTTTGTCCTGATAATTTGTTACATGAAGGCATTATGAAATATTTTAAGTGAAAGACCACGTTTGTATAAATATTCTGCATTGATTCAGTTAGGAATCGTACCCGCGACCTCGTGCATGGTAGCCCAACGCATTAAACGCTGCGTTACGAGGCTGACACAATTAAATATCTATTTAATATTTTGAAAAAAAAATCTAGCCCTTAAATTTTTACAAACAAAAACTGACAAATATGATTTTTCGCCACTCGATATCATTTTAACTACAACCAGGTTTTTACTTTCCTGTTCGTAAAATAATTTTGATCACCGCCTGTAGAGAGATCTTTTCTGCTTAATGCAATTTTTGAACGTGATTTGCTGGATTGGTAAATCACCGAATTTTCCTACGTTTTTAGTGTTACGCTATATTTATACTCCAATTTATTTTCTAGTGAAATGCGTTAACTGATTATTTTTAAAAGAGTATCATTTTCATGAAAAATAAATAACGGTCCCCCTTATTGTATGCATTTTAATTTTTTCAGGATATCTAAAGGAGCCAGCAAAATACAAACTATAATTATAAAACACATCAAATTCTAGAATTAGTTACGCAATTTTCATTTTATTCCCTTATATATCGTAAAAAATAAAAACTCCATTTAGCGGCCATATTTAATGTGCGCCGTTTACTTGGTCATATATTATAAATAGCCCAAAACACTCTCATACTCATCTTAAAATACCATAAGTAACTACACGATTTTTAATGGTAAAAATATTATTTTATTTTTCATGTTTAAGATCCCTGTATCTAACTATCGAAACAGGACCTCTGATTTGAAGAAATATTATTTTAATAAGTATTTTGAATGATACCTTTTCTACTTGCATCGATATAATATATGGTTTTTGCTGTTACTGTAATAATTCACTTTATTGTTTCTTTAAGGTTTTATGTTTTCATTGGATTGGTTCTGTTTTTTTGGTATATATTGTGTTTATTTTGTGATCTAAGCGATGTCAGTGCGTATTAGAATAAAATGAAAATGTGTTTTTTATTTTGTCCCTAAATAAGTTAATTGTAAAAACTCCTCGGGAGCATTGGATTGAAAAAATAAAAATTCTTTAGTTTTTTCTATGTAATGTTATTTTTATAAATAAAAAAATTAAAAAGTCAGTGAATTTTTTTATACACAAACTCTTTTGTCTTCGGCATCCAATAATGCATATCTTCATCTAGACCACTACTACTTTACCTTATCCGCACCCAATGGTGCATAGGGCACTGCATCGGTACATCAAATTCATCTTGATCATTAAGGTAAGATGATCAGTCTTACGCTTCAGTACCATTCCAAGGTATCACACGTAAAATATTACATATGAAATAAATATTTCATGTTGACTCCCTACGGTAATCGAACCTGCGACCTCATGCGCGGTAGCCAAATGCTCCACCACTATGCTACGAGGCGGACATCAAGACTTAATGAGTAAATAAATAAAACTATTTTTAGGCCAATTAGTGTCAGTGTGTAAGGCGTTTTCCCTAAAGATATAATGACGATTTGACTGATAAATCAGCTAAATTACATTATGAAATAATATGATTGGAGTAATAATGGCTGCCGGCAGTACGAGAAGTTGTACCAATATTGATATAACGCACTCCTAAGTTCCAAAGTAGAATATTTCAGGCAAGTTTTAACGCATTTACGCCCTCTGTACTAAAAAAAAGACACCTACTCCCTATTCCAATACTCATATCAAGAATATAACTACATATATTGATTGGCAAATTAGATTTTGGAATCACTAATAGACATCACAATAAAAATTATCAAATAAAAAAAAAAAGGAAAATTGACCGTGTAATTATCTAAATCTTTGACACCTATTATCTACAGATAGTGTTTTTCTGGGTTTTTATGCGTGTTTGTGGGCTTTGTGTTGCCGACGTTTCGGAGCACATTGCAGTGTCCATCTTCAGCCCTGAAGTTTTGATTTTGTTTTATCTATGGGTACTATTAATTTAACTAAATAAATGATACTTGATAACAATTTTTTTTAAAAATCAACTTCGTACTAAATTTTTAAAAAAAAGTCTACAAAATCTATTCCAAGTATGACGTAGATTCACTGTTTCCCGCTTGTACATCGAGTTTTGTTACACCATGTATAAAGTAAAGTGTTTTAAAAAAAACACCCTAATTTTTTTTTGTAACAAATAAATAAATATGTAAAAACATAAATACTAATGGGTTTAATTTGGGCTTAAATGGGTTGCAAAAATCCACTTCTGTGGAGGGGGTGGTGATTCCTCTTATTGCTCCCCAGAGCCAACCCCTAATCCTGGGACGGTCAAAGCAAAAACGTTGTAACACTGATTTTTAAAACTCGTGATTCGGTTTTATTTGTTTCAATAAAAGAAATCACTTATTTAATCTTATATTTTTCCCGCATCGTGGTGAAGCGGAAGCGCGTTGGGCTATGCATGCGGTAGCGGGTTCGATACTCGCCTCGTTTAGATAGTGAATGTACTGACAAACGTAGCATAAAAACTAGTCAAATACACAGGTCCAAAACAACACTTCATCATCATCATCATCATACCATATCCGCTCCCTATGTGGAGCATGTGGATTCCACAAACAGCCTCCAAGCCAAGCGATCGGCCTCCAGCTCCCACGCATCCTCCGAGGTCAGGTCCACGTCCCGCAGCTCTGACGCAAACTGCCGACGGATAGTCAACAGCGGACGTATTTATTACTTATAATATAGTATTTATCCTTTTGTCTAATTTAATTATTGTGAAATGTTAATACCTAAATAATATACATTATTCCTGATATCATGTAAAGCTTTTTGCAATTAACCAATTACCCTTCACTAAAAAAAACACCTATTTATTTTTTAAAAACAGTTCTGTAAACTTACGCTCATTTACGAAAATTTATGTAGGGGTGTCTAATTAATCTAGATGTCCAATAAGTACATCACTGTCCAAATTACTACATCATTACCCCGCATACGGCATCTTGTTATTATAATTTCACTTAATTTCGCTTGCTTCATTGGCAACGTTTGCTATAATAATATAGCAATAGGTATACCTATTCAAATTTTGAACAAAATATATAATTAGCCTAAGGGCGATTTTCTACACTTCGAAATAAAAATTGATCCATGCGATTAAAAATTGGGTTCTTTCCGGTTTTTATATTTTTTATTTTAAAAAAAATATTGAAAAATTACAATATCAAAGGAATTTTTTTAAATATTTTACGATGTCATATGAATTTTCTAGCGCGGTTTGAAATAGCACTTTTTCAAATCGCTCGCAAAATCCTCCATTTGGCGCGCATGCGGTGTGACGTCACAGCAATACAGGCGCTCACTACGGAATGAATTTTACGCCTTTCACGGTGGACGGGAATGACGTCATTAGCCAATAACGGGCGTTAAAAATCATTCGTATTTTCGTGTTTTTAAAACATAAATTTATAAATGAAAACAAAATTTTTGATCATTGTGTTTTATATCTTTGGAATTGTAAAATATACTTTAAATATTCATAACGTTTTCAAGGATATTCATGCTATCGGGAAGAACCCTATTCTTTATCTTAAAAATAATTTTTAAATGTTATTTATTTTAGTTAAAGAAAAAAAACAGAAAATAAAACGCGTACCTAATTTATTATTAAACTATCGCTCTTTTTTGGGTTAGGTTACCACGTTTTTCTCAATAATATCTAGCCTAAGCCATAACTTATGTTGTGGATAGTTTCTTCACAGAATGGTGGGAGTAAGCTCGCATCAAATCAATATTATATAGGACGCGTGCTAAATCGGGAAATCTCCAAGGGCCGAGCCTCTGTGATGGCCGAGATACAGTCTATTGGTAAAATACAGAAAAAAAAGCGAATATTCCGTATAACACAATCACGGAGCGACGCATAAAGAAAATCTCATAAGTTGAAATTTCACAATACACGCGATCGTAACGAATCGGTCAGTTAGTACTAACATTAGTAAACTAACCTAAACACAAGGCAAACAGTAAGAAATGTCCCTTTTTGAAAAAAATGAAGAAAGAGCCCAGCAAAGGACCGATTATGGCTTCTAAATACACAATTTTCCTCTTCAGATACTGCAATGGAACCTACAACGCTGCAGAGCCGCGACTGACGAGTTATTTGCAAATCGACAGAACATAGACATTGCACTGGTCCAAGAACCTTACGTAGGCGCCCTCAACTATATGGATACACCGCCTGGTATCATAGTATTCAAGCACCTCAAGTTGACAAACGAGTTAAAGCAGCCGTAATACTATTTAAAACCGATCTCCTCACCATAATGCTTAGTCATTATTCTGGGCCAAATGAAGTCTACGTTGAATTAAAACTACCGAAAGAATCCCTCATAATTGGCTCCATCTACATAGAACCGGATAAAGATCCTACTGCGTCACTTAATGTCTTACGCAATGTCACAATAAATAGTAATAAAACTATACTTGTTGGAGGGGATCTAAATGCCAAAAGTATGTGGTGGGGAAGCAGTAAAAACTGACCGTAGAGGGGAAGCAGTTGCAGATTGTCTTCAGAACTGGACTTACATATTCTTAACTCTGGCCAAAATCCCACATTCGAAACATTTCGCGGCGCTCATCACATAAAAAGTATAATTGATGTCACTTTTTGTTCTACCCACTATTTAGACAGGGTAAACAATTGGAATGTTGCTGCCAAACTAAATTCTCTCAGCGACCACAATCCTATTACCTTTGCTATCAACATGGACAAAACACAACATGTACGGTCAAGTACTCACATGTATCATACAAAAAATGCAGACTGGAAATTTATTTAAACAGAGAGCGGAAAAAGGGTTTTTTGATTTCAAAGTGAATTCAACAAATTTTCAGGATACATCTAATCCTCAAGATCTTGAAAAAAATATTGAAAATTTTAATAAAGCACTCACCGAAGCATGCAAAGCAACTTTGATACCGAAAAAATCTTGCAATCGAAAACCTTGCCCTTGGTGGTCTGCTGAACTAACAAGACTAAAGAAAATGGTTACAAGAGCCAAACACAAACTTCGGAATTCTGGACTGCAGAGACGTGAGACTATAACCCTTCCAGCATTTCTAGAAGCAAAAGATAGTTACAAAAAAAGCCATACACGAAGCCAAATTAGAATCATGGAAAAATTACTGTTCCATACAGAATAAAGAAACCGCCTGGTCAACTGTCTATAGAATATTGGCAAAAAATAACACTAAGGCACCACCAATGACCCTCAAAAATGGATCAACAGTCTTTTAATTCTTCGGAAGATTCGGCAAAAGGTCTACTAGATCATTTTTTTCCGGATGACGATTTAACCTCTGAATCCTCATTGCATCTTGACATAAGAATAGAATCTAAACTCCCTTCGAATGTTCCAAACGACCCCATATTTACAATACAGGAGATAATAGCCGTATTGAAAAGCATCAGTACAAAAAAGGCACCGGGAAATGACCACTTTACATCAGATATATGCATGAAAGTTACAGAATTTTTTTGGAAATGTAGTACTAGAAATGTATAATGCATGCTTACGCTTACATTGTTTCCTACACCTTGGAAGTGCTCCAATGTGATTGTCATTCAAAAACCTGGCAAAGTGGAGAAAGATGATGTCAAGTCTTACAGACCCATTGGTCTCATCCCTGTCTTTGGAAAAGTCCTAGAAAAACTGATGATCGAAAGAATATCTTGGATATTAATAAAGAACTTAGCACGAACCAGTATGGGTTCACTCCCCAAAAGTCTACCGAAGATGCTTTAAATGCTGCTGTCAGCTCCATCGCCAAAGGAAGAGATACTCATCAAATTGTTTATAGTAGTTTCACTGGATATTCGTGGAGCTTTTGACCACGCTTGGTGGCCCTTTTTAGTTTATCAACTGCGAAGGAAAAAATGTCCAAAAAATCTACTGAAACTGGTTATTAACTATCTACATAATAGAGAGGTCAGAGTTACTCATGGAGATGTGACTAAAAGTAAAAAGACTACGAAAGGCTGTATCCAGGGTCAACCTGTGGCCAGCTTTTGGAATATAATACTCGACGACCTCCTTCAATTAAAATTTGGGAAAGGAATCTGTATTCAAGCTTTCGCAGATGATGTCTTTCTAACTGTAACTGCCCAGATCATGTCTGAGGCTGAAGATCATACAAATCAAGCACTTTCAATCATAGCTGACTGGGGTAAAAAAGTCAAACTTACCTTCTCAGAAGAAAAAACAAACGCTATGCTGATGACCAAAAGAAGAAATGAACCATCTCCAACCTTATTTTATGAACGGTATAAGACTCGCTCTTGTTGATTCAATCAAGATATTAGGTGTTACCATAGACAAGAAACTGAATTGGTCATTACATGTAGATAACATCTGTAATAAGGCGGCGAATCTCTCTGGTATGCTTGTAAGAGCAGCAAAACCTACATGGGGGTGCTCTCCGCGGTGATGCGACAGATTTATTATGGAGCCATTGAACCTCTTGTCACATATGCGGCCAGCGTATGGGCAACTGCTGCCGAAAAGAAGTTTAACAAGAGAAAATTGGATAGCTTACAACAACGACAATTTGCCATAAGATCCTGTAGGGGATACCGAACTATATCTCTTATCTCCGCTCAAGCTTTAACTGGTTTCACACCACTGGACCTCAAAGTTCAAGAACGAAAAGATATTTATACTGTAGAAATCTGGTAAATTAAGTTTTATTCCCGACGATCGTACATACCAAGGGACGATAGAATATTTTACTCTACCTCACCCGAGTGAAAGAATCTCAGAAAACTGCCTCTTTATAGACAAAAATTTGCCTCCAGCGATCCCTAATGAAATCAGAATATTTACAGATGGCAGTCTTTTAGATGGTAAGGTCGGAGCTGCTTTTGTACCTTATGAAGGATACACAGAACTACCTGGCAGGATGTTTAAACTAGATAATATGTGCTCAGTTTTCCAGGCCGAATTACTCGCTATAAGAGAAGCCCTTGAATGGTTATTAAAGAAACCAACTGAGAGGTGGAAGTTTGCTAATATATTTTCAGATTGTCGTTCTGGGGTTGAAGCTATTATGGACACTCGTTCTGTAAATCCTCTTATCGTGGAAATCCAGAACAGAATGAAGCTTATGAAGACAAGAGGAAATAGTCTTACAAATTTGCTGGATCAGAGGTCATGCTGGCATCTTTGGGAATGAAAAGGCTGATGAAAAGGCTCGAGCTGCAACTTGTAAGAGAACTGCCCCTTTTTCTCAGATTTTCCTTTAAGCTTTGCGAAGCGTTGCATTAAACACAAGATTCAGCAGCAATGGGAAGAACGATATAGCACTTCTACTACTGGAAAAATTACAAAAAAATGTTCTTCCCCACATTAGCCGATGCAGCTTTCTTCCGTAATCATCATGAAACATCCTTCGAGCTGACGCAGATGTTTACTGGCCACGGAGTTATGAGAAGTTATCTTAAGAGGTTTAAAATAAGAGATGACGATTTTTGCTTGTGCGATGACAGCTCTTCTCAAAGTGTTGAGCATCTGCTTTTTCACTGTCCGATTTTCAGCTTACAACGGTACAGTCTTGAATGTGAATGCAGTAGGCGCAACTTGTCAATGACAGATGTTTCCTCAATTATGAAAAGCAAACACGCACCATTACTCATGAACTTTATGACAATGGTGGCCAAACAGATCAAGGCATTGAACCAGGGACAGTAAAATGAATAATTAAAAGTGTCGACCAACAGAATCAAAACACCTCTCTGAATTCTCGAAGCCTTGTACTTAACATGTAAGGCTTTCTTATTCAGCAACTCAAAAAAAAAAAAAAAAAAAAAAAAAAAACTAACCTATTCCTTGAAGTATTCCTTTCTTTACGTAAAACAGTAAACAAAATGTATATAATCTATAATATTATTAGCGTAAAAATGATAGTGTAGTGTACATCCGTGATGTCTGCTGAAAAAATAAATCTCAGTGTTGTCTGCGGAAAAAATAATCTCCATCGGTTCTTAAGAGTAGGTACCTACTTACAATCATGCCATAATCTTAATTTTGTATATCTGGGGTAATACTCGACATTTTAAAGATTTTACAAGGGGCAAAAACATAGATTTCTTCCATCAGTCCTTCCAGATTCTACTCAGGCCTCGGTCGGGCGGCTCTGTGGGCCTCCGTAAATTAGGTTTCTGTTTGTTGGGTCCTTTTAACCAATCAAGTAAAGGTGGAACAACCAAAAATCTAGGCGCGGAAGCGCCGAAAAGCCCCGCAGGGCAAGCATTTAACTGCTAGTAACAATTGAGAGCACACTCACAACGTGACTCGCGGCCGCTTTCCAACACAAACGTATTTTTTTATTTTCTCCCTGGAATTTAAAATTAGAGCAATGATTTTTTCACACATTTTAGATATCGACCAGGTGCGTGTTTGTCTCGAACTCGCATTTGGTCGACATCTAAAATGTGTGAAAAAATCTACTCTAGTGTTTTAATTACAGGGAGAAAATCGAGGAATACGTTTGTATGGGAAGCGGCCGCGAGTCACGTGGTGGAGTATGCTCTTAATATCTCATCAGAAACAAAAAGTTCAGAAGGGAATATGGATATCTAAGTTTTTACAGGGCTGACCTGTCATTGGCTGTCTTAAGTAGCCACTTGATGTATTACAACATTCCTCCTAGTTAGGTGGTTTGACGGAAGCAGCAACTTTTAGTATTTACTGAGGGGGGATAACGAACCCACCATCCACCCGCAGCTGTTATAGAGTCCTGGTGGACTCTCTTTCAGCTGCACACAGAGGAAAAATATTCTACCATATCATCTACTCTATGCAGTTTTGTGAGGGGGGAGGAGGATATATTTATAGTATTTACTGTCACATGGCGATTTTTTTACCCCTAAACCTTCCTCAATTGATCCCTTCTCTTTCATGTCCCCTACACTGAGACCCTGACTGACCGCGGATGCTCGGGTCATCACATAAATTCATCCGTATTTTTATCACATTGACAATCTTAAAATCGCGGATCACCCTGTTGAAAAAACCGGTAGAGTTGTGCTGGACTGAAAAAAGACTCAATAGTCTTTAAAACAGTCTAGGGAAAAGGTGGGACTTTCATTGTCATACGGCAAAAGTGTTTTGACAGGCCATTTACTACGTATGCCTCCCGGACTACGGGACGTGGACCTTACTAACTAACTAACCATTACGCCATTTCCCCGAACGGGTAGGCAGAGAGGATAGAACGCCACACCACTCTGTCCTGGTATACTTCTCTTGCTTCCTCCACATTCATACATCTTCTTATGCACGCACGTCGATTTTTCCGACTTCTTACATGCCCACTTTCAAGCACTTGTTTTACTTGATCATGCCATGTCTTTCTCGGCTTCCTCGACTTCTACATCCAGGCACAGTCACATCGTATATTTTTTTAGCCGTTCTTTCATCATCCATTCGCTCTACATGACCGAACCAACGTAAAAGACCTTTCTTAATTTTGTTGATAATGCTTATCTCAGCCTTGCATTCTGCTCTATTTCAACATTAGTGCACCTATCATACATAGTTTTACCACACATTCGCCTGAGGCATCGCATTTCAACTGCATTCAATCCACTTTCATCCTATTTTTCCAACTCCATGCTTCGCTTCCATACTTAAGGGTTGGTACCAGAACTCCATTATGCACTGCCAATTTAGCCTCTTTTGATAAGCACTTATTAGATACTACCGACTTTAAGGCACCGTTAATTCTGTTACCGGCACTAACCCTCCTTTCAATGTCCTTGTCCATATTTCCATCACTAGTGAACATGCTTCCTAGATATACAAATTCTTCCACCTGTTTCAAGCTATCGCCATTTGAGATTTAGAGCTCGTATTAGCTTTTTTTTAAATGTACCCCTATTTTCTTTTCGAATTTCATCACAAAACGAACGAATTTTTCTCTTTCATGCCACACTCTGTTTTTCGTGACAAGCAGATAATTAGAAAGTTAATAACTGAAGATAATAAATTCAGATAATTGCGTGTGGGTCAAAAGCGATAACGCTTCCTGAATATAATATAACTGATCACGTGTTTCCAGCATATCAGAATAAAAATGGCAATAAAACCCCTCCCAGAGCGACCATTAACGTTACGTCACGAAACAACTGTCAATTTAATTTTTAATTACACAATTTATTATTGTGGATTCCAGCCATGAAATTTTTCAGATTTATGACGCCAATTTCAAAGCAATGCTGCTGTTCTTGGTTATTATGCCTGTTTTTTTATTGGTTTATTTTGAAATGTATGCAGAATATTTAAAATCCTAGTGTATTGAGCGGTTTTGAAAATGGTCACACAGCTTTTAACTCCGACCTACTAACTGAAGTTAATGAAACTGATTCCTACCATTATATTGGACATCTTTCATAGCGCTGTTTTCACCTCTTCACAAAAGTGACTACATCTCAACTTATCTTTATTTATCCCTAAATATTTACTTTTATAAGTTATTATCAACAGTATGAAAGCTGTCTGGAGATCGGATATTTACTCGGTTAAAACAAAATTCAGCCTTTATAACTCCTGCATCACACCTGTTCTCCTATATGGCTGCGAATCGTGGCACCTAACTAGGGCCCAAGACAGCAGAATACTAAGTTTTGAGAATAGGTGTCTTAGAAGAATTTTAGGTGTGCGGTGGTTTGACTTTGTAAGGAACACAGAGGTGAGGCAACGGACACAGCAACCCTTGGTATCTACTGTCATCCGGCGAAGGCGTTTTGGCTGGCTAGGCCATATATTACGTATGCCTCCCGAGAGCCTTAACCATGCTTGCCTATTTTACAAGGCATCAGGTTCTCGGCGTCCTGGTCGTCCACTGTTGACAATTCGTCGGCAGTTTGCGTCGGAGCTGCGGGACGTGGACTTGACTTGGGAGGATGCACGGGAGCTGGTGGCCGATCGCTTGGCCTAGAAGCAGTTTGTGGATTCCATATGCTCCGCATAGCGAGCGGATATGGTATAATGAATAATGAAATCTCTCATGGCGCTGTTTTCACGAGGACCTCTTCACAAAAGTGACTTCATTTCAACTTATCACCTTTATATTTATTATCCCTAAATATTTACTTTTATTGGTTATTATCAATCACCTCCTAGATAATATTTTTTTTAAATATATTTTTTTAAATTTTTATTTTTATTTATTACATATTATAATTAACATTTTTTTTAGATCTATGAAATTAAGTGTCAACTTGAATAAATTGTTCAAAAAAATGTCTCCAATGAAAAACTTTCAATCTGTACTTTAGAGCCCAAAAACCCTCATATCATCATCATCATCATCTCAGTCCGTTGAGGTCCACTGCTGGACATAGGCTCCCCCTGCCGTCTCCACTCCTCCCGATCCTGTGCCGTCCCCATCCACTGTCTTCCAGCAGACTTCTGATGTCGTCCACCCATCTTATCGGTGGACGTCTTGAGCCATCTTGGTTCCTCGGTCTCCACACCAGAACGCCTTTTCGTCCATCTGTCGTCCGTCATTTGGCATGACCGGCCCTTTTTCCACTTCAACCAAGCAATTCGCTGCACACGTCGCAGACCTTCAACCTGCGTCAGATCCAATCGAGTTCCAGCGTCTCGCCTATCCCTGACAAAAACCCTAATCTTTAAATCATTGTTTTTATATTCTCTTACTCTTCAATGGCGCTCCAGCCCAAATCGAGCCTTACCTCTTTCAACTTCAGCTTCCAGCACTGTCTGTCCTCGGCCACCGTTTTCCAGCCCCTCACTTGCAGGAGATGTGCTGCGACTTTTTTGACCTCGTCTTCCCATCCCAAATTCTCCTTTTACCCCCTTCATGTCCATTCATCACTCTCTTTAGGACCCGTGAGCTTGGCATTCTGTGCACATGCCCAGCCCATCTCAACCTGAGCAGATGAATTGAGATACTATAGGGTTTCATATATATGGTGAGCAGCTCATCAACTCTTGTGTTCGCAACTCCCTCTCTTTGATTTCACGATTTCACGAATTCGGCGAAGAAATTTCCTTTCAAAAATATCTAATCTTTCATGATTTCATGATTTCAAGAATTCAAGACTTCATGATTTCATGATTTCAAGAATTCATGACTTCATGACTTCATGATTTCATGATTTCACGTTTTCATTATTTCATGAATTCACGACTTCATGATTTCATGATTTCATGATTTCTTGATTTCATGATTTCATGTTTTCATGATTTCATGAATTCATGACTTTATGATTTCATGATTTCATGATTTCATGAAATTTTATTTGATCATTTACAAGATGAGGATTTTTGGTTCTTAGGTACAGAAAAAAGGAAATATGAAATATATAATATATATATACTTGTCTCCTGCGCTTAAATATTCAGAACCTATTTCCAGACACTTCCTCCACACTCCACACGTCCACAATACAATATATACACAACATAAACATACAATACTTGTTACACTCTTGATATCATAAAAATTATTTTGATGTGTTAAAGTAATGTCAATTTATTGTCTGTATTAATGTGAAGTGATATCAATGTACCTAAATTAATGAGTGATAAAACGCTTTTGTAAATATTATTGAAAATAAAACTAAATTAATGATGATAGAAAAAGTTTTGATACAACCGAACCGAAACAAACAAAAAAACGTAGCAATAATGATGATGAATGAAATCCATGATAATTTTATTGTATTTATTTTATGTCTAAACAGCTAGTGTTTGTAAATGAGAGTTGTGGCGGAGTGGAGCATCGATCCGAGAATCATTAGACATAAAGTTTGCGACGATACCACTGGGCCATCATTCGCGTCATGAGAAATACGGTATTAAACAGAAAACCATTGTTCAAGCAACGTTCGAATGAATCATTAAATTAATACTATCAATAAAGGAAACAAAAACAGAAACAGAATTTAAATAAGAATTAAGCTTTTACATGAAGAATCGTTTTTTTTTTAACTGAGATCAAAAGTCATATTAGGTACATATTCGAATTCAAATATGATGTACATGATTATACATAGATTGTTGATTCATCATTGAACAATCTATGTACATTGTACATTGTACATATATTGTAGATTCACTAGTATTTGGGTTGTACTACGAGTTTTTTCAAAAAGGTTTTTTTAAAAATAATGAAATAAGGATTTTTAATACCGATTTAGTGATATTTGTGATGTTTTTGTGTTTGTGATTTTTTTTTTATGTTTATAATAATGTAAAAATGTCCTGTTTAAAATACGCTTAAAATATGTGTTATTTTGTCATGACTCAATCAAGTGAGCTAAGTCTTTCTAGATCACCAATAAGAATAAAAGATCTAAGACTGAAACTTATAATCGTAAAATGGGTACATTGATCTGCGCTTACAGTTTGTAATAAAAATTTTGTACGTAAAATATTATATTTAAGTCCAAACTTATTTTAAATCCTCGACGACTACGATTTCCAGCCTTAGACAGATGAAATTATTCAAGATACAAAGACCTATGAATGACAAACACAAAAATGACAGAAAAAAATAACATAGACAAGAAAAAGAACAAAGACAAATATAAATAAAAGACAAAAACAAATAAAATAACAAAAAAGACACGGGAAATGTTCAGGGAGGGAATCGGGAGAACTAGGAAGACAACATACAAGTAATAATATAAAGTACATAGGTAAAGAGATGCTGGAATCGGGAATTACCTCGTCTAACAAGACACAATGAAAGGAAAGAGACCTGTTTAGATTGGTATTGTTCAGGTGTTCTATTCACTCGCCTCTTGCAAAAATCGTCGTGTTAACCATTCAGGCTGAAAGTCATGGTCGATAAGCCAATTTCAGTGTTAGGACTTGAATATGTTTTACGCATAGAATTTTAATTAAAATTTTATTTGTAGAACAAATTTTTCACTTGGGCAAGACTCATTTCACGATTATGACTTTCAACCTTTGGCATGACCAATATTGCTATCTTTCTAGCAAATTTTTGATTGCCCTTCATTCAATCGATCACCAACGTATTTACATGTATATATATATCGGATTTACGAGGCGTACGTAATGGCAATCAGCAAATCATGAAACAAATTTTGATGATTGACGTCATAAAGCGCGTTACAATTGCGATACGTCTACACGTTGATACGTTGGTGGTCGCAGTGCTGTAACGAAACTACCTTGAACAAAAATATAAAACTATTATGAAATATTTTCGCGTTTTTGTGAGAAAAATCGGTAAAATACATACATTAATCAACGTGTACAATATTTTAGTAATTTTTCGTTGATACAAGTTTTTTTTCAACCGCCTCAACAGACCAGAATCACAAACACACTTTTTGATTTATGTGATCTCACCGGGAATCAAATACAGAATCTCCGTATCTTGAGTCCAAAATCTTAGCCATTAACATATCAAAACTCAAAAACATTTCATTTTCACTTACAATTATTGATAACGCAACAGAGACGAGAAGTCGTTTGTCGTCATATCAATTGTATGCGATTTAATGCAATCCCATCTTATGGGAAAAATCCAGTTAATATTTACAAGTATTTGGACACAGTCAAAATGTTTTTTTCCCACATCATATAACTATTTTAATGTCTGTGAAAACACAAAAATTAAAAGTGATTTTTCTCAAGCCTGGGTGTTTGTGGCGTTGTTCCCCTCTGAAATTGAGCCACCTGGCCTGTTGAGGTGGTTAAATAAATAAAAAAAATATTATTAATATTCAAAGCATTAACTTTGTGGTCCAACATTTTAATATTATGTTAATAAAATTTGTATAAAACCACTCACCGACTTTTCTGTCTACCGGTTTCGAGACGTAACCCGTCTCTTCGTCAGGACAACAACACTACACCAACATGCAAATACCACTACACACCTTCACCATAGTAGATTTACAAAAATATAAAATCGACATGCCGATCTATATATCAATAAATCTATATTTATAAATATAAATCTATATATAAATACTGTATCCTCTAATATATCAAAAATTTTACCTAGTAATATCAAACCTGCCTTCTATACTAATAATAATATTGGTAGATTTTTACTAAATAACAAAGATAAAAATAATGTATTTAATAATTCAGGTGTCTACCAATTAAATTGCAATTCTTGTTCTTCAGTCTACATTGGAAGAACGTCAAGAAATTTCGATAATCGTGTTAAAGAACACATGAGATGTCTTAGTAATAATAACTTCTCAGAATTCGCCGATCATATAATAGACTCAAATCATGAATTTAATAAAGATACAGGTGTTAAAGTTTTACACATAAATAATAAAGGACTGAAAGTAAATAACATGGAGATTTTTTACATAAAGAAGGCTTTGAAAAATAATGTCCCATAAATTAATAATTAAGTAACTTTCCAATATAGCCCATTATTCGATATTTCATTGTAATGGTCACCCTACCCCCCTCCCCCTTTCCTTCCTTTCCAAGTGTTAATCCTTATAATAAATCATTAACCCTTGGTGGTGGCGTAGTGAAGCATGTGTCTAATCTGCATGTCGATTTTATATTTTTGTAAATCTACTATGGTGAAGGGGTGTAGTGGTATTTGCATGTTGGTGTAGTGTTGTTGTCCTGACGAAGAGACGGGTTACGTCTCGAAACCGGTAGACAGAAAAGTCGGTGAGTGGTTTTATACAAATTTTATTAACATAATATTAAAATAATAAAAATTTAAAAAAGCAAGTCTTGTTTCTGAGACCAAAGATTTTTTTTGACAAGATTAGTCATTCGACGGCGAGTTTTGCGAGTGGCGATAACACAGAACGCCCGTTCTTAATCCCATCTAGCAGGTCTCAGGGAGGGTGTCAGACCAGAACTAGGCAGACAAACATACGAATAACAATACACAAAATAAGTGAAAAGGTATCAGAATTTGGGGTTACCTCGTCCGTGTTGGTGCCGAAGAGCAGCAGGTCGAAGGGGATGGCCGCCACGAGGTCGATGATGAACCAGCCCCGGAGGTAGTGCATGGCTATTCTGTAAGGGTGGGAGACGACCTCATCGCAGCCGTTTACGTATGTGGTGCGGAAGTTGATGAGGATGTCTATGATGAAGGTTACGTCAACTGGAAAAGAGAGAAAAAATAAGTATTTGGGCTTGATATTTATAAAATGAGGAATTCAGTAGCACACAAGATTTTAATGGACTTTTAAAGCAATATTTTCTGTAAATGCAGAAAAATAAAACAAAAAATCACAAAGCCATCAATCTAATCCGTTCGTTAATCGGATAATTAATAAGCGAGATACAATCATTTATAGTTTTTATTCCGCATACGATCGGTGAGGTCACCGTTCGCCTATCAGTAGGCCTTGTCGCCTATCATACAAAATCTTTACAAAAATCAACATTAAAATGATTGTATCTCTGTTATTAATTAATCGATTTATAAACGGATTGCACCGATGTTCTTGTGATTTTTAGTTTAGTTTTTGTGCATTCACAGATAATTTTGTTTTACAAGCCCATTTTAAGGGGATTGATTGTCACGTGGCTCGCGGCTGTTCCTATATAGGATTTGCTCCCAGGAATTTACCACCAGAGCAGTGATTTTTTCACACGTTTAAGATATTAGATAAATATTAATATTACGTAGTAAGTGACATAGTGGGTAACTAGACACCTCAGACACAGTAGTACTTTTCAAGTATGTAATGCCACTCTTCTGAAATAGGGTTCTTTCCGATAACATGAATATCCTTGAAAACGTTATAAATATTTAAAGTATATTTTTACAATTCCAACGATATAAAACACAATGATCAAAAATTTGGTTTTCATTTATAAATTTATGTTTTAAAAACACGAAAAAACGAATGATTTTTAACGCCCGTTATTGGCTAATGACGTCATTCCCGTCCACCGTGAAAGGCGCGAAATTCATTCCGTAGTGAGCGCCTATATTGCTGTGACGTCACACCGCATGCGCGCCAAATGGAGGATTTTGCGAGCGATTTGAAAAAGCGCTATTTCAAACCGCGCTAGAAAATTCATATTACATCGTAAAAAAAAAAAAAATCCTTTGATATTGTAATTTTTCAATCAATTTTTTGAAATAAAAAATAAAAAATCAGGAAGAACCCATTTCTTTTTCGTAGCTTCATACATCCAAAATCTATGCCTTCCCGTAATGGTGCCTTAACCAGCTTCGCATGACAAATGGCCGGCTGACATACGACACAATACATTCGACATTTGATTACAGTACGAACGACAAAACACGGCCGACGCGCGACATTTCATGGCGTTTGAGTGACAAAGTACGCAGCTAATGGACGGTCAGACGGGTGAGGAATATCAACTTCAATGAAATATAAAAATAACTCTAATCTATCACTAATCTGTAGGTTTTGGTATTAAAGAAGATAGGTTAATACAATATAAGTTATAAAATCTTATGCGTACTTTAAAAGGACCGAAAAATGTACAGTTTCTTTTTCAGAAAACTATACAGTCTATCGAAAGACACGCTAAATATGTATATTTTTTGAGCGCGATCGTAAGCCATTAAAATTAGCGAACAGCAAATTTAATTTTGCCGGGGGAAGCATTGGATTGCCGAAAAATCTCGCTAATGGGGGGAGAAAATCTCACGGTTGTATTTTTTTTTAAAAAATTTTTTAAATTTTTCCGAAAAACCAATTATTAAAAAATAAAAATTTTTGGAAAGATTTTTTTTTTTTTTTAAAAAGAAATCTTGAACAAAGTTTTTTTATTTTTTTAAATTTAAATTTTCAAAAACCCTAACGGTTTTTGAATGGTGAGTCGTTGAAGTTTGAAGGTTTGGAGAGCGGAAAGGTGGTTTTTTTGGGGGTTTTTAAAAAAATTTTCCCATAATTTTCCGGTTTTAAAGGAGGAAAACTTAAAACACCCTTTTAAAAAAATTTAATTTTTTTTCATTTATGATTTTTTGAAAAAACAGAAAAAGACCAATTTTTGCTAATTTCCCTTTTGGGGGAAAAGAATGTTTAAAAATGTATTAGATGTGGAGATAGAATTGTCTTTTTTTGCAAAAAAAAGGAAATAAAATTTTTTTTCCCTTTAAAATTTTTGGGTTTAAAAAAACTATCTCGGGCACGCAGAAAAATTTTTCACTATAAATTAAAAAGATTTGTTTTTTTTTTAAAAAAAATATAACACTTAAAAAAAAAAACTTTTTGGGCCCAAACTCCCCCAAAAAACCCCATTTCCTTATACCAAACCCCCCAAAAAACTTCATTTCTCCCACAAATTCTTTTTTATCCCCCAAAAAAAAAAAAAATCTATATTCCAAAACTCCACAAAACTAAAATTTTTTTTAAACCCCCCCTTAAATTTTAAAAAACAAAATTTTTACAAACAACCCTTTAAAAAAACCCCCCCCCCAAAAAAAAAAATTAAAAAACCCCCAAAAATTTTTTTTAAAAAAAAACCAATTTAAAAATTTTTTTAATTTTATTTAAATAAAATTATTTTAAAAAATTTTTAACAAAAAAAAAAAAAAAACCCCCCCTTTTAAAATTTTTTTTTAAAAAAAAAAAACAAAAAAAAACCCCCCCCCCCCCCCCCCCCCCCCCCCAAAAACCCCCCCCCCCCCCCCCCCCCCCCCCCCCCTTTTTAAAAAAATTTTTTAAATTTAAAAAGGGTAATAAATTTTTTAGGAAACAAATTTTTATTTTGAAATTTAAAAGTTTTGGCTTTAAAAATTTTTTTAAAAATTTTATTTTATAGTTTCTTTAATAACAAGGCAAAAAATTCCCCCAATTTAAAAAAAATTTTTACCTAAGCAAAAAAATTTTAAATCTTTTAATTTCCATTATTTTTCCCTCAGTGACGAACGTTGGCGCGTGCTTTTTCCCCCATTTAAAATTTTTTTTTTAAAAGTGAAACTTACAAAATTTTTTTTGGGGGGTTTTCTTAATATTTTGGGTAAAATAAAGGAAAAAACCCCAAAAAATCTGCTTAAAAATTCATAAAGCGAATTTAAAAAAAATTGATTAAGAAAATGTTATTAGTATTCCAAAAAACAGGAAACAATTCAAAAAAAAATCAAAAAAATTTCAAAAAAAAAAGAAAAAAATTAAAAAAATTTTTTCTTTTACTTTTAAAAACGAAGATTTAGAAAATTTGGAAAATTTTTTTTTTTTTACTTTAAAAAATTTTAAAAAACCCCCCTTTAATTTATGGTACGCAAATTTTTCCCAAAAATAATTAAATTAAAGGGGCCCCCTTTTAAAATTAAAAAAAAAAAATTTAAAAAATTTTCATAATTAGGGCCTTTTTTTTTTCCGCTCAAAATTTTCCCTTTCTGTAAAAATTTGCAAAATTTTACCCGATTTTTCCTATTTTTTCCCAAAATTGCCTTTTGGGAAGTAAAACCCCATTTTGTAGACCTTTTCAAAAAAAATTTTGGCGAAAAGGCCGATTTATTTTTATTCGGAAGGATAAAAATGGGGGGTAATAAAAATTTTATGCTTTTTAATTAACCCCCCCCGAATCCCCAAACACGAAACCCAAAAAAAACTTTTTTTTAAAAACCCCCCAAAACCCTTTTTTTTTTTCCCAAAAAAAATTTAAAAAATTTTAAAAAAGGCCCGAAGTAGGGCATTAAAGTGTTATTGTTTGGGGGAAAAAGAAAAATTTTCCCCTTCGTTTCCCCCACCAAAAAACCACCGTTTATATTTTTAAATTTATTAAGGGTATTTAAACAAACTTCAGTCATTCCTGGACCCCCTTTAAAACTATTTTTCCCCTTTTAAAATTTTAAAAAATTAAAAATTTTTTTATTTTAAAACACTTTATTAAAACCTTTTTTCCCAAAAAAAAAAGAAAAAAAAATTTTTGATTTTATTTAAATTTTTTTTTAAATTCCCTTTTTAATTTTAAAATTTAAAAAATTAAAAAATTTTAAATTTTTTCAAACCCAAATTACCTTTTTTAAAAAAAAATTTTATTTTTTATTTTAATTCAAAAATTTTGGGGTTTTTAAAAAAAAAAAAAAATTTTTTTTCAAAAAATTCAAGGGACCTTTAGGTTTTCCCTAATCCCCTCACTAAAATAAAATAAAAAATTTTTTTTCCAAAACCAAAAAACTAAATTAAAAAAATAAAAATAAAACCTTTTTTCCACTTTTTTTTAAAAAAAAAATTTTTTAAATTGGGGGAAAAAAACCCCGGGAAACCTTGTCCCCTTTTTTTTAAAAAAAATATTTTTAGGGGGAAATTTAATTTTTTAATTTTTAAAAAAAAACATTTTTTAATTCATTTTTTAAAACTATTTAAAAATTTCCTTTGGGTTTGTTAATAAGTTTTAATAATAAAATTCCGACCGGGGTTCCGGAAACAAACCGGTGTTCCCTCCTTTTTAACAAGGGGAAAAATTAATTTTTTTTTGTACCCTTGGTTAAAGGAAAAAAAAATATTTTTCTGTTGGTTTTAAAACCGGTTCCCGGGGTTTATAATTTTAAAAGGGGTTTTTTTTAAATGTAAAAATTTTTTTTTGTTTTTTTTTATGTTAAATTTTTTTTTGGGTTTAAAAACAAAAATTTTTTGTTTTTAAAAATTTTAAAAAAAAAGGAAAACTAACAAATAAATCTTTAAAAAAAATTAAAATTTAAAATTAATCATACTTTGAAAATTTTTAAATTTTTTATTTATTTGGTTTGAACCATTTTTTAAATTTTTTTTAAAAGTTTTATTTTTAAAAAATTAAAAAACCTGGTTTTAAAAAAAGCAGAAATTAGGAATTTTTAAAAATGGGGGTAAAAATTCCCCATTAAAATCACGCCAAAAAAAAAAAATACTTCTAGGAAACGGTTTTGGTAATGGAAACGCCAAAATTTCCCCCTTTTGCCCAAATGAAATTCCAAAAAACAAATCCTTTAAAATTTTTAAAAAAAGTTGGGAACAAAGGGGAATTTAAACCAAAAAGTAGCTTTTCAAATTTTCCCGAAACCCCAACTTTTCCCCGAAAAGCCTTTAAAAGGTTTTTTGGGCTTTTTTCCCCGTTTAAAAAAAGGCCAACTTACCAAAAAATTTTTTGAAAAGGCGAAAACCCCTTTTAAAAGATTAATAAAAAAATTAATATTTAAAATTATTTGGGGGCGAAAAGTTTTAGAAATTTAATGGGTTTTTTTATTTTTATTTTTTTTAAATTACCCCAAAAAAGAAGGTGGCAAGAATTTTTAAGTTTTTTTAAAAAGTTGTTTTTAACCCGGGGGTTTAAAAGGTTTTTTTTTAAAATTCCCAAAACCCCTTTTTGGAAACCGTTCCCCCCCGCAAAACCCCCCCCCCGGGAATTTTTCCCCTTCCTTTCCCGGTTAAGGGTCTCAAAAGGGAAAAAGGGTTTAAGGGGAAAGGGGAAAAACACTTGGGGAATTTCCCTTTTTTAAAAAAAATTTTTTTTTGGAAAACCCCAAAATTTTAGTCCCTTTTGGGTTTTTTACAATTTAAAAAATTACCCTTTAAAAAATTTCAATTAGGGGGATGGAATAAATTTAATTTCCACGAGAAAGGGGGTAAAAGCCCGGGGGTCGGGCCCTTTCCGGGAAGGGGAAAAAGTCCCTCCGGGGAACCCCCTGAAAAAAAAAATTTTTTTAAAAAAAAACTTTTTTAGGAAAAACGTTTAAAATTTTAAAAAAATATTTAAAAAATTTTCTTTTAAGGGTTCAATGGGTAACCCAATATGCCAAAACCAAAAAAGAAAAAGGGTTTCCCCAAAACCAACCTTTTTCTTCCCTTCTGTACCTTTTGGGCCCCCTTAGCTTAAACGGGGGCGGGGGCCCAAATTGGGGTTTCCGAATTTGGGCCCTTTTTAAGGGTTTTTCCTTTTTATTTTAGGGAAACAGGCCAGGTCCCAGCCCGGTTTTGGGCGAAAGTTTGGGGCCGGAAGGTTGATTTTTTATTAATTTCCAAAAAAGCAAAAAAGCCCCCCCCCCAAAAAGGAATTTGGGGCTTTTTTCCCCCCTTACCCAATTTTTTAAAAAAAAAGCTTTGTTTTATGGGTAAAAAAAAGTGGGAAATTTTCGTTTTGGGGGGAACAAAAGGGCCTGTAATACCTGGGTAGGAAAAAGCAGGTTTTCCCAAAAAAACCGTGGCCCCTTCAGGATGGGAAGTTTGATTAATTTTTTTAGCATTAAATTTTTTTTTTTTAAATTTAAAGGGTAAACCTCCAACCCCCCTCGGCCGCCCCCCCAATTCCCCCGGAACCCTTCCGGGCTCCTTGGGGGGGAAGGGGAAAAAAGGGGGGACGAAAGGGGTTTTGAACCCATGGGGGGCCATCCTGGGGGCCTTTTTCATGGGGCCCCCGGAGGGGGAATATAAATATTTTCTCAAAGCCAATTTTCCCCCAAACCCCGAGGGCCCACCGGGAAGGCGCCTCGCTTGGGCCCCGTCCCCCCGGGGGTTTTTACTAAGGGGGCCCCCCCAGGGGTACTTTCCTTTTAGAACCGCAGAAATTCCTTTTTACCCTTTACAGTGGTGCAAGGGGGTGGTAACTCACCTACAGGTCCACCAACCCCGAAAGGGGTCCCCCGTGTAGATGACCAGCATGAGGATGAGCCAGTCCCAGCCGGCCTTGTAGGGCGAGTGGTGCAGGATGGTGAAGTGATAGTAACTCACCTAGCATGTCCACCACCACGATGGGGTCCTCCCCGAAGCGCCTCGTCTTGCGCTTGCTGTACTCGGGCTCGTTGAGCTGGAAGGCGGCCACGTAGGGGTGACGATGGCCGTGTAGATGACCAGCATGAGGATGAGCCAGTCCCAGCCGGCCTTGTAGGGCGAGTGGTGCAGGATGGTGAAGTGATAGTAACTCACCTAGCATGTCCACCACCACGATGGGGTCCTCTCCGAAGCGCCTCGTCTTGCGCTTGCTGTACTCGGGCTCGTTGAGCTGGAAGGCGGCCACGTAGGGGGTGACGATGGCCGTGTAGATGACCAGCATGAGGATGAGCCAGTCCCAGCCGGCCTTGTAGGGCGAGTGGTGCAGGATGGTGAAGTGATAGTAACTCACCTAGCATGTCCACCACCACGATGGGGTCCTCCCCGAAGCGCCTCGTCTTGCGCTTGCTGTACTCGGGCTCGTTGAGCTGGAAGGCGGCCACGTAGGGGGTGACGATGGCCGTGTAGATGACCAGCATGAGGATGAGCCAGTCCCAGCCGGCCTTGTAGGGCGAGTGGTGGTGCAGGATGGTGAAGTGATAGTAACTCACCTAGCATGTCCACCACCACGATGGGGTCCTCCCCGAAGCGCCTCGTCTTGCGCTTGCTGTACTCGGGCTCGTTGAGCTGGAAAGGCGGCCACGTAGGGGGTGACGATGGCCGTGTAGATGACCAGCATGAGGATGAGCCAGTCCCAGCCGGCCTTGTAGGGCGAGTGGTGCAGGATGGTGAAGCGGTGGAGGCGCGCCGGGGCCGCGGGGTACTGCGGCGCCAGCGTGCCCAACGTCAGGACCTGAGAAAAGGAAAACAAACTATGTTAGTGAGGTGTAGGACGCTAGAGATGTGGTGCTACGTGCACGTCACGTGACAAAAAGCGGAAGAGAGTAGTCTCTTTGATTACGCAGATTATTTTAGATACTCAAATTCACGACAGTGTTCGCGTGCTAATCCTTTGCTAATGAATGTTGTTCCTGAAATTGGCTAGAACTTCTGTAGTTCAATGGAAGCGAAAATATTTTCTCAATTTTTTTTTTTGAATACCATATTTTAAGTACTTATATGAAATTATAAGGCAAAAATTATTGTTATTATCATTAAATGAATTTTTAAACGAATATTTTAATGTTTTTGATGGCTTTGCAGTAAATAGGTGGGTGTTATTATACCCATTCCAAGCGTTTATTTTATTTTTGACAGCTCGTTTATGTATCGATTAGGGATGTCCCTAATGCGTTACCCAATCGATTTCTCATAAAAATCGACTTTATTTATGAAGAAGTTTTAATCAATTTAACACATTTATATTATATTTTTTGCTCAACATTTTGTAGTTTATAAACATACCCAGACGTTTAAAGATAACAAAAGCGCTGCGCCGTCGTAAAACTTTAAAAAAATATTACAAAAAAATACATATTTTCTTTACAAAAGAAACTTTCAATATAGTCCCGATAAACTCCTTTATATTGGAGTTTGTCATCGGGTGCAGGAGCTACAGAAAACCCAAATATGCATAGGACTATTTTTATTGTCGTAATGTAAATTGAGAAATTCTGTGTCGCGACAAACAAAGAAAAAAAAAACAAATAGGTTTAAATTTAAATCACATTTTATACTTTTTCATGAAAAAAATCAACTTGAATAATCATCGTTGCATAAGTAGGCTTAATAAACATCGATATCGATAAATATCGGAGCTAAAGAACATGCGTTTTCACTATCGGAAAGAAAAAAACATGAAGTATTGCATTTTTCGGTCTGTGGTTGCCTGTCAATAATTACGGAACTTTATAGGCGCCCATGTGTCAAAAGTAAAATAAACGCTTGGAAGAGATGTAGCAGGTTTTAAAATTGTTGTTAAGAGTAGTGTTGCCAAATTGTTAAATCGGTAGAAATTCCTAAAGTTATATTATACTTAATTTATCTGCGCTTATAATGGCATCAAATGAATGCTTTCAAATTACGTTTAAAGTTTACTTTATTAGTACGGCAACGTTTGAACGTCCGACTATCGCGTTCTGCGCATGCCTACATACAGTTTTATACTGTGCTGTGTAGGTAAAAGTCATGCCTCACAGTATTTATTGCTCAGAAAACGGTACAAGAAACTGCACAGTTGACTGTCTCGTATAAAGTTCGCTTTACATTACGGAACAGTTTTCTCAGTAGCTAGAGGCTAATATGTTAAATTCATATACAAATTCATATTCTGCGGTACTATTCACCTGGTTCATATATTGTACGTATATTATACATATCTGTTACCTGCATACTCTACCCTCGCAGGGAACATAAATTGGATTAGATGCAGCCGAGTATCCCAGAGATATTGCCAATTTGGGGAAAGCTATTGAACATAAATTATTATGTCCGATATATACATTTGGAATCATTTGGGAGTTAGTAAAGAAAAACTAATAACTAAACTAGTGCAGACTTAATTGGGAAAGACAAAGTATACCAGACTTGTTTTTTTATATAGACAATAGACATATACGAGTATAAGCAGAATAGACTCATATACATGTAAGTATATCCTTCTCCCCCTCACTATTCTGCATTTGGTAGATTTCCATAGAAACAATAGTATATTTTTCCTCTAAGGGGAGATTTTTAGATATTATTATGGCATATATTTAAAATGAGTGTTGGCTGTCCAAGATTTTTTTTTTTTTAAATGAGCTAGATAGGTGTATACTGAATTTTCTAGAATTTAGTGTGCCCTTTAGTAAAAATACGTGTTTTTACTACTGCCATTTTTAGTAATCACAAAAATTTAGGAATGGACAAAATGAGTACTTCCCGTAATTTGCTCTTGAAATTATATATTTAAAAAAAAATCGTTCGCGTTATATCTACGTACAAATTTTTTTTCAAAGCCTTATGGCTGTTAATAACCTTGGAATTTAATTTCGAAAACACCAAAAGTCTTTAATGCTAGCCGCATTAAGCGAAGTCCGTGAAAAATCGGACTTGTACTTAAATACTCGATGTACAAGCGGGAAACCAGTGAATCTACGTCATATTTGGAGTCGATTCTGTGTATATATTTTTTTCATTTGACCCATGGTTTTCTAGAAAATCGAGTACGAAATATTTTTTTGCAAATTGTTATCAAATATCATCTATTAAGGCAAATTAAAAAATAAAGAAAACAAAATTAAAAGCCGCATTTTAAAAGGAATTTATGCAATTTTTCTTAATCTGAGGTGCTAGTAAAAGCTTTATTGAGAAATTTTTTTTTTTTTTTAAGCTCAGATTAAAAAGTCATAAAGGAGGGTTAGTGCCGGTAACAGAGTTAATGGTGCCTTAAAGTCGGTCGTATCTAATAAGTGCTTATCAAAAGAGGCTAAATTGGCAGTTCATAATGGAGTTCTGGTACCAACCCTTATGTAAGGTAGTGAAGCGTGGTGTTGGAAAAAGAAGGACGAAAATAGATTGAATGCAGTTGAAATGCAATCTCTCAGGCGAACGGGTGGTAAGACTATATATGATAGGTGTACAAATGTCTAAAATTAGAGCAGAGTGCAAGGCTGAGATAAGCATTATCGACAAAATTACGAAAGGTCTTTTTCGATGGTTCTGCTTGAAAGTGGGCATGTAAGAAGTCGGTATAATCGAAATTTAAACCCTCCCTGGGTTAAAAGAAACAAAAAAATAACCCTTTACCAAAGGGTACTGTTTGCCAATTACGGGATTTTTTAGTATTTCTAAGAATGTATTTCATTCAAGAAAATTTTAAATTGGGGATATTTAAAACGTCTGGGTCGAAGCACAACGTTTAAAATCCTTTTCTTTTTCAAAAGGCAAAAAAAAAACCAAAAACCACCCCAAAAAACAAAACACCAAAAAAAACAAAACCAAAAAAAAAATTCTCATGAAAAATTTTAACATTCTTTTTTGATAAATTTTTGCCTGTCGCTTTTCCCCGCGATGACGTCCCGCTTTGTAAGAATCTAATTTGTTATATGTGATCCGGAAGGAAGTCGTGACTTTCCCACTATTATGGGAAAAACTTGGTATTTCTTCGATTTTCTTTTAATTTGGGAAATCCTGCAGAAGGTCGACAACCCCTAAAACTTTTTAACACATTTGATACAAACGGGAAACCGTTTGCGTATATTTTGGGTCGATTAAATTTTTTTTTTAAAATTTTTCAGGTTTTTGATAAAATTTGAGTACAAATTTTTTTTCCCTGAAAAATTTTGCAAATTGTTATCAATTCATTTATTATCAAGGTTCTACAGGGGTAACAAAACCGATGTACAAGGGGAAACCATAAAACTACATATTTGGAGTCGTTTATTTTTAATATTTTTTTTTATTTGACCTTTTTTAAAAAAAAAGGGTTTTTTTTTTTTTTTGGGGCAAATTTTAAAAAATTTTTTCCCTTCCCCAAATTAAAACCCCCCCGGGGCCCCCCCAAAAAAACCTTTTAAAAAATTTTTTTTAAAAAATTAAAAATTTGTAAAAAAAAAAAATAAAAAAATAATTTTAAAAAAAATTTTTTAAAAATTAAAGGGGCTTAAGAATAAAAAGTTTTTTAAATTTAAAATAACCTATTAAGAAAAATTTTTTTGGGTAAAAAACCAAAAAAACCTTTTTTGCCCCCCAAAACAAGTTATAAACCCCATGTTTTTTACTTTTACTCTTCTCCATTAAAAAATTAAATTTGGGGGGAAAGGAAATTTTTTTAACTGTTTAAAATACCTAACCTATCAAAATTTTTTATTTTAACCTTTCGTTTGTTTTTTAAAAATTTTTTTTAAAATTGTAAAAAAATTTTGAAACTTTTTTTTTGTATTTTTTTTTTAAAATTAGGAGAATTTTAAAACCCCCAAACTTAAAATAAAAAAAAACTAATTAAAAATAAAAAAATTTATTTTTTACACAAAATCCTTTAAAAAAGAATGGGGGGGAAAATTTTTCGATTGCCCCCCCTTTCCTAAACCCTTTTCGTTGGGTTGGTTTTTTTCTTTTTTGGGTTTTTTTTGGGGAACGGGAAAAAAAAACAGAATGATTTCATTGTACATTGGTGGGTTTTGTATGGGAACTTCTGGCCCCCTCACAAAGGGGGTTAACTGGCGAAGGGCTAAACGCTTGGACTGGATATCCTCCTTATGAATAAAAAAAATTTGGAGTCAACACTTGGGTGCAAGCATGCCATGCATTGGTACTTTATCGATTTTTCTCCATGTCCTTTTAAAACTCTTTTTTTATGTTCTTTTGTATTGTTTTAAGCTTTTACGGGACATTTTTTAAATGTATTTTTGTATTTTGTTTTTTTAAAATTTATGTAATTAATAAAAAAAAAAAAGGGAAAAATTTGATTGGAGACCCCGGGAGGGGTGTAAAGGGGGGCGGCATCATGATTTTTTTTTTGACTTTATGTGCTGTCGCCCCCTTGACTCAACTTACTTTGGGAAAATTGGCCCGCAATTTTCTTGCAAAGCCCCCAAAAAAAAAAAGTCTGCATAAAAAAGGGCTGCAGAGGTCCCCAAGGATCTTTAAACAAGGGGGACCCCCCCCCGGGTGGTGGGGGGTTTTTCCCCCAAATTTTCCCTTTTCAGTGGGGCCAAAAAAATTAATTTCAAAAAAACCCCTTTGGCCCCGCGAAATTTTTTTTTAAAAGGAAAAAAAAAAAAAAAATTTTTTATCGTGAATCTTAAAAATTTGCGGGTTTTATTTGTTTATTGTTTAACAATAATCAAAGTTTTGATTGGAATTTCCTTATATTTTTAAATGGGTAAAAAGATGATTCTGTAATTTGTTTGGGTTGTGCCCTCTGCCTTTAAAAATTTAACTCCAAAGGTTCGAAAGGGTTGGAATCCCCTTCCTTAGTATATAGGTTTAGTGTTACACGGGTGGGAAAAACATGATATCATTATACATTGTTGTTTTTTTTAACTTCTCCTCTAAATTAACGGGCAGGTAACAATTTTTACGGACATTTTTAATGTATTAATTTAAGTCATAATTGTAGCAATAAGAAAAAAAAATTTTGCATTGGAGACACTAAATTTTTTTGGGCCTATCATTTTTTCTTTTGCTTGTATTGTAGCTTTACGGCCTTTTTGACTTTTATTAAAACTGTTTTAATTTTGAATTAAAGAAAAAAAAAAATCGTATAGACCTGAGGACGAAGGGGTGGCCAAGGATTTCTGGGTGGAGGTGTTCGCCCTTTTGCCTAAATTTCATTTGGAAATTGGAATGAATTTGTTTGATTAAAAATTTAAATCTCAAAAAATACGTGCTGCGGGAGCCCCAAGGACTAAAAATACCGGGGGAAATTGATAACAGTCATAGAAATTCTATAAATGAAATAGTAAAGTTTATTTGTTGTGATATTTTTTTAATTTTATAACCATTAAATTTAAAAAATCAAAATTGATTTGGGCCTCGGTGACTTTGAAAGGTTATCGGGATTTAAATATCTGTATTGGGGAATAATTGAAATTTATAAAAACTTTATGATACATAAACTTAATTGTTTCATATATTTAAATTTTTAAAAATTTATTATTAAAATTTAATTTAAAAAAATATTGTTTCCATTATAAACCCATCAATATTTGCGATTAAATAATAAGCCTGACCGCACTAAAACAAACCATATTGAGTGTGAAGTGGCGCTGCGCTATCGTTTTTTTTCTTTTAGGAAGTAAATAATTTATATTCGAGGCAAGCCGAGTGTTCATGTTTTGTTGCGTTCTGCACTAGTATTATCTCATTACAATTGCGGTGATCTATGAAATGAAAAAGTCGTTTAGAATGCAGAAAACTTAATTATATTTCTCCTACAGATAATATGGACAGTGAGCTGCCTTGCTTATTGGAATACCGGACTGAATATTTAGGATGTTTTTACGTTATTTATTTATTTACAAAACCAAATCAGTCGTTATAGAGTAAAATAACATAAGATCTGGACCAATACGGGTATTGATGAGTAACAGTTGAAGTTATATAATGTATTAATATATACGCACATACACAGTGCCTAAAATAATAAGAAAGGGTGGGAAAAGGGAGATGAAGAAGAATAGAAAGATATTTGAAAAATAATATTTGGGAATATGCAAAAAGGTTAGAAGGAAAGCCCATAAAAATTGAAAAATACAAGAAAAAATGATAAAATTATGAAATGAATTCTATGGAATCAGAAAACAGATAAATAAATCAAATTACCCCTGTTCCAGTGCCAACATTACTTTGTTTTGAAACAATTTTTAAAAATATTAAATAAATCTATACTAACGAACTCCTTATTATATTGTGTGAATGTCCGATAAATTGTTTAACTTTTACCCAGATTCAATCTTTGCGATGGTAAGGAAAAAAGGAGAGTTTTAACTATAATCAAACATGTATTTAGATATAATTATAAGTAATTATTATCAGATAGATGTACATTAAAATAAAATTGAATCGATTTTGCCAAGGACTAAGGACTTGCAAAAACTTAACGGACAGAAATAAAACACACAAACATTTTATTTTTTTTTTATAGACGCACTGACATCGCTCAGATCGCAATAAACAAAAATTTTAAAAAAAAAAAAAAACAGGTAAAGCCAATAATAATTAACAATATACAGATACAGTACTAAAACATACAGCTATAAAAATAACAAAATCAGTCAATAATTTATAAACCCAGGCAATCTGCTTAAAGACCGATCATTCGAAATGCTTACTTTGAAAGCATTATACTAAAATAAGTTATTAGGTAGATGATACTACGCCGGATGACGGTTGATACGAAGGATTGCTGCATCCGTTGCCTCGCTTCTGTGTTCCTTACAAAGTTAAACGACCCTTCATACGCATTTAACTCACATTAAAAGTTTAACATACTGTATTTTTATCTTGGACCTATGTACTGACCCCCATAGAAAGTAATTTATCATTCACAAGGCGTTTTTCTTCCTTGCGGTGAAAATATTGCTTCTTTCAACATAATGGAGATGGATCTACCATTGTGACTTTATTGCGATCTGTTTTTCATCTTAGTAATCACGTTTTTCATAACAGAAACCCCTAATTACTTGCGTAATAGAGTCATAAATTTTGTAGAAAACTCAACGCAAGCAAGGGGTGGGGTGTATGCTAGGATATTTTTACTGCTACTTTCCCTCATCCGCACCCAATGATGCATATGGCACTGCATTGGTACACCAAGTGCAGTGTATCTTGATCATTTTATTACACGAAGGTAAGATGATCAGTCTCACGCTTCAGAACCAGTCCAAGATATCGCACATAAAAAATATTAATATGAAAATCACATTTAAATTATTATTTCATGTTGACCTCCTACGGGAGTCGACCTCATGCACGGTAGCCAAATGCGCTACCACTATGCTACGAGGCGGACAAAAAATATTTTTAATTACAATTTGACATCTCAACAGAGACGAGAAGTTTGGAAGGGAATATAGATATCTAGGCGGATACAGGATTTATGACCTGTCACTGGCTGGGTTAGTGGCCACTTGCTGTTTTACAACATTCCCCATTTCACCTAGTATTTGATATCCATATCTGCCAATTATCAGAACTTGTGAATATACAGTGAAATGGCGCGACGCTTCACATGTGAACACCCATTGAGAAAATTGCTAAGCCTAAAGCGGAAACCTTTATGATTGCAAGTGAGATTCTTACCGAATTATATCACCTACTAGGAAACGCCTGAAGATGACTCTACAGGTCATAAGCCCTTTAAACGCCTAGATATCCATATTCCTTTCCAAACTTCTTGTCTCTGTTGAGATGTCAAATTGTAATTTTACTAGCCCGTAATGGGTGAAAACCAGTATTTGGACACACTCAAAATGTTGTTTATAATATTTTTAAAGTTACTATTTTTCTCTATTTTTCTGGAAGTGTATGTTACAATGTTTGCAATAAAAATATGATGTAAAATGTTTCTAATCGTCTTAGTAAAACATGATTTATGCATTTATAGCCGAAACTGACGTTTTATGTTACTCGGAAGGATAATAAAGGAGAAGACGTGTTTCTCCAAAAGCTCTCTGGAGACTTGAAGTTAGATATCAAATATTCTCAAAGCCTTTAGGGATGAAGATATAGGAAACGCTTCCTAGAATAACATATTAAGAATTTCATAATAATTGGATGTTCTACTTCTAGTTCTTTCATATACTTTATTTGTAATATTAAAACATTAGTAAGAATGCTTTCCAAGGAAATTTTTTCGCATTTACATTCTACCATTGCACAAATACTTTAATAAGTACCCAATGGTGCATAGGTCACTGATACACCAAGCGCAGAGAGTTTTTTTTACAAGGAATCTTTCGAATTTTGGAAAAAAAAGGATGAAAGTAGATTGAATGCAGTTGAAATGCGATCTCTCAGGCGAATGTGTTGTAAAACTATGCACGATAGGTGCACTAATGTTGAAATTAGAGCAGAATGCAAGGCTGAGATAAGCATTATCGACAAAATCAAGAAAGGTCTTTTACGATGGGTCGGTCTTGTAGACCGAATGGATGATGAAAGAACGGCTAAAGAAATATATGATGCGACTGTGCCTGGATGTAGAAGTCGAGGAAGGCCGTGAAAGACACGGCATGATCAAGTAAAACAAGTGCTTGAAAGTGGGCACGTAAGAAGTCGGAATACTCGACGTGCGTGCATGAGAAGATGTATGAATGTGAAGGAAGCAAGAGAAGCATGCCAGGACAGAGTGGTGTGGGCCTCTATCCTCTCTGCCTACCCCTTCGGGGGAATGGCGTGATGTTTAGTTAGTTAGTTTTTAGTTTTAAAAATTCTAAATATTCCTTACAATTCACACAAAAATACAGAATTTAAAATATAGTACACTTCCCTATTCCTTGAGAATTTGATATAATTTGAAGAATTTCATAGTTCATTGCCATATAATACAACTATTAGCTCATCTCTGACCGCCGCGCGTTTAATTTACAAATTGTGGCTACATTTGGTTTACTTCACTCCAATATATATATTATGTACTAACTACATTAGAAAGTACTGTGCGCTGTACATAATCTAACGCAATTTGTACTTACA
>JAGVSP010001812.1:0-71336 GCA_022494985.1 Micrasema minimum
ACGACTATAGCATTCTATCTCTCTGCCTACACCGTCGGAGAAATGACGTGGGTAGTTAGTTTAATTAATTAAAATAGCAATGATCCATCAAGTATTAATGATCTAGAATTGAACCATGAAATAATTAATGTAATTTAAATCAAAATAAGTTATAAAATGATTTTAAGTGTTACAAATTCGGGATAAACATGTAGATAAATAATAGGTGATAATAAATTCCTGCCGTCCCATGACTAAAAAGCCGTTAAGTGAAAAAAAGCTAAATTTTACCTACGTACAAAGGGTAAAAAATTTATAGAAGCTGTGAAGACTTGCATTTTTTTTCTTAACATAATGGACTGTAACTAGGTCGACCAAAAAGCCGAAAAGTCGTTTAAGCTTCCAGGGACAACATTTTTCATATTTTTTGCTCGTAGACCAAATTTTATCATCTGCACTTAACGGCCTTTTAGAATTTCAGAATAGTTTATTTAAAAAAATAAGCTTCTCGTGTTTTTTATTATA
Source organism: Micrasema minimum (assembly GCA_022494985.1). Classification (NCBI taxonomy): domain Eukaryota; kingdom Metazoa; phylum Arthropoda; class Insecta; order Trichoptera; family Brachycentridae; genus Micrasema; species Micrasema minimum. Next base: position 505 of record JAGVSP010001812.1, read on the forward strand.
CAATATGTTGCCTACTTATGACCTGATTGGATCATAAGCTTAAGTCCACTGTTACGTAAGTAGGAATTCCCTTGAGCTCGCACGCCATATTATGCCACAGCTGAAGTAATAATAGATCAATTCTTATATATATAATAATGTTTCTGATGGTTGAACTTTATTTATCCAATTACAGGGCGCTGCACTTAAAAGTTACAAATTAAACACCGCACATTGTGACACGTCCAAAATTGGTGTTTTTAATTAAGGCTAAATAAAATGATAAATTGACATCCATAAAGCTTCAAAAATCACATACTTCAAACAGTTTTCATGGGAAATGCCGTGAACGATTTTTAGTAGGTACACGTGTGAATTGTATGGAGAAAAAAATACAGGAAGCCCTCTTTTATGGATTTAAAAAATCAGGATATCTAAAGGTGGCAGCAAAACAAAAATTATTGGTAGTGAAAAAAGCGCGTGAAATTCAAGGAAATTAGCGAGCCATTGTAAATATATATATTTCTTAAATTATTATTTATATTACTTTTCCGGACACATTTAGTGAGCGCCGCCATCTTGGTCCCATCTTCCCATGTTGAGGTTTATTTATTTATTTATTAGGTTAGGATAAAACACGATTTTTTTATATTCGGAGCGCCCCATAAGTGAGCAGCAATGTCCCTTAATATACATATTTTTACCAGAATGCTAAGTAAATGCCATAATTTAGAAAAATATTTTTGGAGCCTTATAACGAAAAGTACGTTATATATTTTTTGCGTTCTCTTGGATTTTTGACACAATGATCATCGTCGCCACGTGGCACTGCATTGGTAACCTAAATGAAATATCAAATCATGATAATTTTACAACAAATTGAACATGATGCATACGTGAAAAACTACATTCAAATCATTAATTTTCCGACCCGCACGGAAATCAAACCTGGGACCTCACGCATGGCAGTCCAACATGCTAACCGCTACACTGCGAAGCGGACAAAGATAATAAGATACAAACATAAATATATTATGTTCTAATCTCGAGTCGAGATGAACAATTTATTTTCTCCCGCTTAATATAAAACATGTTTCCATTTAACGCCGCACTTTGGCGGGAAAATGGCCACCCTCTTATTCATCTCTTTGCGTTTGTTTTTTTCTTTCACCAAGTTTCTCATCTGTCCGGCGCCAGTCCCAGACCCTTCACCCCGTGATCCCCATAATATTACATCATGGTGTTTATCTTACTTTTATTAGAACAAAAGCATGACAGTTGATGGGGTAGATTTATCTACAAGTAGGCACTCCAACGCAAAATAATACATTCTTCTGGGTGAATTACATGAAAAAAGGATTGAGATATGTGTCGTTAATATATATATGAAGATTTAAATACTCAAGACAATCTAAATAAAAATTCTGACATATTCTGTAATGTGAGTAGTATGTTTGTTTCTTATTAAATCGCTGTAAGTGTTTTTGCTAAAGGTTACTGTGCTTATCAGAGTGAATGTTCTAAAATTTACTTAAAATTATTGATATTACTCTTTAAAGTAATAAACATTAAACAATAACACGTCAGTCTCTTAATATTAAAACTCGTTTTGATGAAAAATAATTTAACATGCCTTATGATCTTTCCTTCGTGAACAAATGATCAAGATTCACCGCACTTTAAATATCAATGCAGTGCCCTATGCGCCATTCATAGGAAAAGTAGTAGTAGTAGTATGAAATTTGGCGGCCTCCGTAGCGTAATGGCTAAGACGCTGGACTCACGATACGGAGGTTCAGGGTTCGATTCCCAGTGAGAACTCAAAAAATCAAAAGTGATTTTTCTCAAGCCTGGGTGTTTGTGACGTTGTTCCCCTCTGTAATTGGGCCTCCTGGCCTGTTGAGGTGGTTAAAAATAAAATAAAATAAATCAATAAATTACCCAAATTTAATGTTAATTTATTCTTTTGATTTGTGTTAGCTTATCCGCATAATTAATACCTTTAAAAACTATGTCTTTCGTGTCTATGATAAATACATAATATGTATGTGTATTGTGATGTTTTTGTTTCAAATGTAGAATTTGCGATCGCATAAAATTCTTCCACGTAAACATTAATCTGGATACATTTTGAAGCAAACAATATCTGGGTATTGTGGGAATAATTTTATATTAAAATAGGTTTTTTTCCTTTTCGGAAATCAGCAAAAATTACCCCCAAAAAGGTCGATGTATAAATCCCCTCTATTCTGCTCCTTCTTGGGTTCGGATTTCATCGCAAAAAATGAAAGATCTTTATTTTGACGTTTTTCCATTTAGATAACTTTAGACGGAGCGAAGAGTTATTGAAAACCTGATATCTGTACATGAAATTTACATGGCTGAAGCATTTTTGTTTTAGAGTGTTATACGAGTACACAAAGAATCGTTACAATTTATTGTATTGCCGAGGTGTAAAAGCTCTCGTTTCTTCATCTTTTTGTGTGTTTATACCTACAATTTATTACGACTACCTCTTTTCAAGTTATTGAATTTAAAGATTATCGTTTCAATTTTCCATTTCTTGTGGTTTTTATAACCTGGAATTGTCCCTTTATCATTTTCCGATAGTTTTAATAAACACTAATTGCGACTTTAATAAATCGAACATAGTAAAAAGTTCTGTTTTATAGTTCTCTATTTAATTTAACAATACATGCATTAAATTTCAATTCCTGCTGTATTTTTTTTACATATTTTTAATAAGTTCATATCAGAATATCATGTTATACTTACACTATAGTCGTATGTTCTATGAAGACGAATGATATCTAGCCGTCAACTGTATTTTTTTTAGTATTTTGCTTCCTTTTACAACTAACCACGATTTAACAGAAGTTACTATTAAAATCAGAAATATCCGCGCCATTAAATAAATCATAGAATAAACAAATGTCATATGAAGTCAAAGTAAGGTTAAACATTAGCATTCCCTCGCGCAAACACACTAGAAACTTCACATGTGTAACTCTGGTAAGAGTTGAAGATGAGAAATACATTAACCCACGTTGTCGAGCCGTATGTAAAGAGAAGTACACTCCAGAATACTTCAGACATTTCATATTGTAACTTCCTAGAATCCGGAGTATTGAAACCTTTCTGAACATCTCAACACAAATCAAAACTCCCAACTCCAATGTGCTCCCGAACTTGTTACACTAACCGTCATTGTTTGATGAAGAGTTTAATGATGCGTGGTCTAATCAACTGTTCGTTACGCTTTATCTAAAAGTTATTTCTGAAGTATTTCATACGCCAAATGAACAGTAAACTGTAGCCACACAGGGTTTACATACAAATTTGGCATGCGTAAACTTTAATTAACGTCTAATTGAATAAATCTGTAACATTTTAACAATTTTCGTATTTGATCCGTAGAAATTTTAATTTTGTCCCTTATTAATGATTTCTTCATATTAATTTTGTTGGGATCGTTCCATACAAATAATGGTGAATCAACCCAAATTTATCCATTTTATAATTACGCTATAAATTCGGATGAACGAGAGCAGATATTATTATAATCATTTTCTTTAAAAAATATCAAACTTTCTTACATACTACTAACACCTCTTACACGTCCCTACCACACATATTATTTATTAATATTTACTAAAAGATCTCTTTCATTGGCACTGTGTTCACTTTTAATAATGTTCTTATTTAAATAAAAAGTATTGCTGTTGAGTTCCCAAGTAAATAAATGTCGTCATTATAAAGAAAGTATAACAGAGATGAGAACACCTTTAAATGAACTGCAGTATACATGCAAATATTCAACAGATAGCAGAGGACGAGCCTCATTAAAGCTCGGCACGATTTCGTTAATGTATGACGATATCGTGGTGTAGAATATTCACGGAAACAGAGGAAGTGCTGTTGCCAAGGGAGGAGGTAGGAGTGTATCATATTGCGATCTGCATATTGTTATATAAACTTCTCACTTCTCTTGCGTTAGATCTACTACCTTCGTGTATCCGCACCTAATGGTGCATTGGGCCTGCCTTGTTTGTAAATATTTACTTAAAGCTACGAAATTAAAAAAATGTATCGTCTGTTAATATACATAATATAATGTGTACATATCTTAAAAAAGGCGTTCAGCCGCTTATGTATACATGGTGTAACAAAACTCGATGTACAAACAGGAAACCAGTGAATCTACGTCATATTTGGAGTTGATTTTGTATTTTTTTTTTTTTTTTGCTAATTTTTATCAATTATTATTCATTTAGTCAAATTAATATAGTATCCATAGATAAAACAAAATAAAAAAACCGCGTTTTAAAAAGAATTTGAGCGATTAAAAAAAAATTTGTTTTTCAGCTCAGATTAAAAAGTCATATTACACATTCGACTCCAAATATGATGTAGATTCACAAATTTTTTGGGTTGTACTACGAGTTTTATTACTCTATGTATATATTATATTTTTCTTTTGTGATATTGGATTATTTTATACTTAAAACATAATTAAGCTAATTGAATGCAATGCAGGCAGATGTAGTGGTTAAAACTGAATTTCTTCTTCGAACAGCTCAATGAGCTTCGTGATCCTCAGGATTGCACAGGAATACACTGCACTAATCACCTCCATTCCTCCCAGTCCTGTTTAAATGCTTCCTATCTAAGACTTAGGACTTGCACCCTAATACAAAAGTTTTAATTTTAGCTAGAAAGTAGGTAAAAGTGTTTATTAGTCGAAATTTTGTACTTAATTGTAATTATATTATAATACTTCCATCTCATATAGAAGTTTGCGCGTTAGGTCCTAGAATCCCGAAGGGTCGAAATGTAATTTTTTTGGGTTATATAAATTCTCGTAGTACCTAACTAACTAACCAACCATCGCGTCATTTCCCGAAGGGGTAGGCAGAGAGGATAGAACGCCACACCACTATGTCCTGGCACACTTCCCTTGCTACCTCCACATTTATACATCTTCTCATGCACGCACGTCGATTATTAAATGTATTCTGAATGCTTTCTCGTAAATTTATTTATTACTTACCTTTTTTTATTTTACAATAAAATAAATTTCGCCCATAATTATTAAAGTAAGTGTTGACTGTCTCTTCAAATGAAATAAGCGTAAAACCAAGTGTTAATTACACAGCCTTCATAAAACAAAGTAAATTCAAGCCCAGCCAGTTTGGAAGTAGGTACGATCGAATAACTCACATTGCAACCGTCTAGGGAATATTGTAATGAAATGTATTTTCAATCAAGATAATGCCCGTAATGGACAACTGAAAAGAGTAGCTACCTAACTACATTCATATGTAGGTATGACGTCACTATAACGTTTCCTATACAACTTGTATTTATTGTGTTCGTGTCGTTTATGGATAGGGGGTAGGATTACGCAAAACATGAGAATTTTTCATGTTTTTTAACATGTTTCAATTCGTAAAAACTATTTTCAAAAACATAAACCAGTTTCTAAACTAAAATAGAGAAAAGTTTCTTGATATTTTACCTATCTCTTTGTTGTGTTAGTAAATTGTTTTATTTTAAGAAATTTCGTGTATTTTCCCAAGCTCTCCAAATCTTGTTATTTATGATGTCATTTATTAATACCTCGCGTACTTAGTGCCATCTGGTGACAAACGGTGCCAATTAATTCTAGATTCTGCCACATTTCACGGGAACGGGGGTTGTTTAGAATTTCACTTAACCGCCCCCCGAAACCCCGAGGTGTCATAACCTTCTGAACGGAGTTGAACTACTTCTAAATATTGTAGTTCTCTAGGCTTTTAAAAGCTCTTTCGAATAGGCTTATTCCAAGTATGATAGAGGAACATTTTACTATTCATTTTATTGTTTTATAAGGTTTTTTGAATATTTTAATAGCAATATTAGACAGCATTTTGAACGTATACAAATACTTGTAGACAAATTACTGGATTATACCCATGCTGGGCTGATATCAGATATTATTGATATCCCAACAGAGACAGAGAAACTCTGGAAACGAATGTGGGTTATCTAGGCGTTTACAGGGCTTATGACCCGTCATTGTCTGGGTTAAGTGGCCACTTTGATTCCGCCTATCATCTGACAACCATATATGACAAATTTTTGTAACTACTATATATATTGAATTTGTACAGAAGCTTCCACATTTGAGTTTGTTTTTCGTCAATTTTAAACATTTTTTCTCTCTGGTGACATCTGTTGAGAAGATTGTTAATGACAGGTCATAAGCCCTGTAAACGCCTAGATAACCCACATTCGTTTCCTGAGTTTTCTCGGTCTCTGTTGGGATATCAATAATATATGTAGATAATATTAGATTTTATTAAAAAAATAATCAAAACCCCTTACAGATAGCACATAAAAACATGATCATTGTAAATAAGCTACCTACCTAGTAAGGTAACTTGGTTTGAAGTTGGATCCTTTCGAATAAAAATGTACGAATATGACATTAAAACTAGTTAAATTCGGCTTTGAGATAAATTTGGTTTTTATTTAACTGTAGACTTTTCTTATGTTAAAATCAAAAAAAGATTTTTTTGGTTCTACGTGATTTTATCATCAAGTTAGTGACACTTGTTTCGCCTTGTAAGGGCATTATCAAAATCTTACAAGACGAAACAATTGTCACTAACTTGATAATAAAATCACGTAGAACCAAAAAAATCGTTTTTTGATTTTAACATAAGATATCATGGAGTTCTACAAAATAAATGCCATATCAATCAATGTAGACTTTTCATTAGAGTACCAAAAATAATGTAATATTTATTGCAGTAGCGGTTAAATTGGACTATCATCCTATCTTCTTTTCCTTGTGTGTATTTATGCATATGTTTAATATGCCTGTGCACTGGTACAGCAAGTAAGTAGTATACTATATCTTGTATTGCAGTTGTGACGCGTATATGACGGATCTGTAAAATCTCAAAATTTACCGATTACCTACTGTCCTACGCGTCACAACTGCGATGCAGATACGCTGGTGATCGGTGCACTATTATTAAATAGGAATAAAACAAGAATATCTGAAACACTTACAAAAATACATCTGAAAAATAAATAATCATAATAATATCAATCCATTAAGATAAATACTACTATTTTTATATGAAATTAAAATAACTAAAAAAAAATTCACGTAAAACTTGTTTTTCGCTCATAAATCCGGCTTATTGATTCACGTGCTGTTTTCATTTAGTTACTTTCCACATCAATATTCTTTACCTCGTTATAAAACACAAAATCATTAATATTGAGTACGTCAATAATCATTATAATATCCAATAGCAGTATTTCTAGTATCATTAGCCTTAAGCTTTACCAACACGTACGCAGTTTAGTTGACGTTTACCAAGATACTCGTATTATAATGGAACGAATGTCGAGTTCAGTCAATTACAATCACAATCTTTGTGAACTGTTGAAGCTATAAATAATAATTGAGATTGATACAAATCAGCGTCAAATTATTTGATGAACGTTATTAAACTAAACGTTTGGAACAGTAGTTAATAATGGGGTTCTTCCAGATAACATGAATATTCTTAAAAACGTTATAAATATTTAAAGTATATTTTTACAATTCCAACGATATAAAACACAATACTCAAAAATTTAGTTTTTATTGATAAATTTATGTTTTAAAAACACGAAAATACGAATGATTGTTAACGCCCGTTATTGGCTGATGACGTCATACCCGTCTACCGTGAAAGGCGTGAATTTCATTCCGTAGTAAGCGCCTATATTGCTGTGACGTCACACCGCATGCGCGCTAAATGGAGGATTTTGCGAGCGATTTGAAAAAGCGGTATTTCAAACCGCGCAAGAAAATTCATATGACATCGTAAAAATTAAAAAAAAATTACCTTGATTTTGTAATTTTTCAATTTTTTGAAGTAAAAAATAAAAAATCGGAGAGAACCCCATTGGACTTTCAGATAATATCGATAGAAGCTATATTAACTTCTTGAGATTAATTTTTCACAAGGAAATCAAAAACACGATTAGTAAATCTTTTAACCTACCTTTATGGTTTTATGATGATATTGTCTGAATTTTGTTTTCATTAATTTGGCTAAAATATTGATATATTTATATATATATGTGTTTCTTTGTTACAGGTAAGAATCAATTCCATATCTCGGAAACTGTTTTATCGAGCTTCATTTTTACTCCTTACAATGGTATGTACATATGTGGAAAATTAATTAAAAATGCTGATAAATTTATAGATTAAGTACCTAATGACATTTTAATTAGTATTGACAAATATCTATGATGCTTGCTTTTCACATAGATATTATGAACTGATAAAAATTATTTGCGTTGTTTATATTGAATACCTACCTATACTAAATTGATATTTCTAGCACTATACCTTATTACTAAAAGAAGTTTAAATGCAAGTGTGCCTGGATGTAGAAGCCGAGAAAGGCCGAGAAACACATCGCATGACCAAGTACGACAAGTACTTAAAAGTGGATATGTGAAAAGTCGTAATAATCGGCGTATGTGCATGAGAAGATGTATGAATGTAGAGGAAGCAAAGGAAGTTTGTCAGGACAGAGTGGTATGGCGTTCTATCCTCTCTGCCTACTCCTACGGGGAAATGGCGTGAATATTAGTTAGTTAGTTAGTTACCTTAATACGAAATTGCATTTACACATATTCAAATCATAAGTAATGTAGCTCACACAAATACTCACCACACTTATATCCGTGATGTTCACAGTTACAACACAAGACAAGATCCAATCTACACCCACCTGATACTCGTACTACAAAATTTGGTCTTAAGTCTCTGCTGTACCTTGTTTTTAGGGAATAAAACAGGCTTCCTGAGGGTATTCGAGGCTCTAATAATGTGGCATACATGTGTTGTAATGTATTTTTTGATATAAAATAATAACAAATCATACCGCTGTGGGAATTTTGTACGTTTATTGAGAACCAAAGCTGTATAATAAAGCGCCAATTTATTTATCAAACGAGTATTGATCTATCACTGCCGAAAACCTCGTTATATTTGTATAGTAGTAATTAGTTACTATTCCTTGTCTTTAGTATGATAAAAAATGTTTGCAGTCTGGTAATTACGCTGTGTACCGACAGCTGTAAATTTAAATTCAACTTGATAAGATACAAAATACTACCTACTACTGCCTGACATTACAGATGATAAATTTCCCTATAAATATTCTCGTTTTCTTGTTCACTGCGTAATTACTTGTTATGCCATAGCCAAATAATGTGCAAAAATAATTCATCTACCTACCAATTTTATTTTATTAACATAGCAAGTAAAGATGGTTCGATTCCAGTATTGTATTATTTTAAAACTCTATTAGGCTCGATATTATTTTTATATCCTCTCTGTAAATCAAACCTTCAAATGGTAAGACTAGGAAAAGATGTTTAAGAAAATAAATTACACAACAAAGGCATAATTATGAATTAATTTTAAATGTGTTATTTAAATAATTTTTGAAGAGTTCCTGTATTTCCTAAGAAACTCGAGACTCGTTATCACCGTATCTTACATATTTATTTATATTTTTTTAAACATGCGTTTTTAAAAGTATTACTTTCTCTTTCGGACTGCAAAAAAAACCATTTATCAAAAATTCACCTCGTAACTAGCAATAAAACCTGATGTATTGTAATGGATTGTATTAAGAATGTATGTGAGTCAATTGTAAGCAAATCTAGATCCTGATATAGGAAATATCTTCCTCCATTGATCATCCAATTTCTTTTTTCTCCACCTGAGCAATTGAGAGCAAAGCAATGAAAACTATACAGAATTAAACATTCGAGCGTAAGAGCTGGTAAATGAGTTGTTTGCAAAAAAACTGATTAATGTATTATTTACAATAATATGGAGGTGAAATACTGTTTATAATTTTAATAGCAAGCGCTGTATTTTTTGAATTTCAAGAAATAAAGACATTCACTGATTCGCATTTTTTGCAGCTTTCTCTTGGTACTAACTGGCAAACTATCTTTACTATGTCATCTTTGTTTGTATGTATCAAAAAGTGATATAAATGTATCGTATTACGAATTTGAATGTTTATGCTTCGTACAATAAGCACTGATTGTTTATTACATCTTGCGTCACACGTGTTTCAGTTTCAGGCTTCTACGTTCAAAAACAGACACGCTTAAATGTATTTAACTGTTTCAATGTTTATATTATAATATATACCTACTGTACTGAAGCGTATGACTGATTGATCATCTTACCTTCGTGTAATTATATGATTAATGACAAACTGCATTAGGTGTACCAAAGCAGTGCTCTATGCGCCATCGGGTGCGGGATAAGGTTAAAAAAAGTTCTGAGGTTTAGATTTTTTAAATTAATTTTGGCTGTAATGCTTATTCTTAGGAAAATAGTTTAAAACTCAATTTTAAAATTGTTTTAGCAAATATTATTACTCTGACTTTTAGATTGGACGTATCAGCATCAAGTTATAACATACATTATTTATTTATTTCTATAACTAATAAGCATCGATATTTTTTATCCTAATTAATAACTTTTTATTTTTCTAAGCTTCGCATATTATAACGTACATAAGTTGGTGAATTGCGAAGTGGAATAATACATCCCTGTTATTCGTTTAAATTAGGGTTTTTATAATAAGGTTTAGCGAATCGTGCTCCGCTAAACTTTTGTATGTTGCTAACTACAAGTACAATATGCTTTTCTATACCATCACGAAAAGCCGAATTTTGATACTAAACAAAGGTAAAAAAATAACACAAAAACTTCAAAAGATGCCTGTTAAGAATAAGAAGAACACAAAGACATGGTAGGATTCTGAAACAAACTACGGAAAATGAAAAGAATGGGCGCATAACGTATACAAGTACAGTACGGCCTTATACAAAGGTAGAATATATTTCTTCTTTTCTTTTCACCAAGATCACTCGGTAAATTTGACCAAAAATAACGTTTATAATTCAATTTTTTTATAAATGCTCATTAGACAATATAATTGGCCATGATTCTGCAACTTAAGAAAAGTTGTTCGGGATTCCATCAATAATAGAGAAAATATTAACAACATTTTGAGTGTGTCCAAATACTAGTAGACAAAAACTGGATTTCACCCATTACAGGCTAATAATTCCAATTTGACATCTCAACAGGGACGAGAAGTTTGGAAGGGATTATGGATATCTAGGCGTTTAAGCGCTTTTACATTGGCTGGGTTTATGGCCACTGTGTATTACAACATTTGGCTGGATATCCATATCTGCCAATATGGACACACTCAAATGTTGTTTATAAAAAATTATGTATAACAACAAATGAAGATTCATCCCCATCCTAGTCATTATAATTCGGTAATCTTGTGCAATCATAGGTTTCTAAAATCTTAGCAATTTCCTCGATGACCAAGTGCACAAGTGAAGCCTGCGCGATTTTTTTTATTGGTGATATATATACTTGGCGAATAAGTTGTTCATCAATATTGTACTATAATTAAGTCATGCTTGCTTGTCCAATGTTTTTATTAATAATCAAAAATAGTTGTTCATTTTTGTCGTTTGCTGTAAAAATATAAAACCCAAATTTTTTAAAAACATTTTTGTGCATTTTTAAGAAAACGTGTATACCATAAATAAATATTTTTTATTGTCTTGATTTGGTACCACATTACGTAGAATTGAATATTCCTTTGTAATGTTTGCTGAATGTGATCCGGCTTAGTGTGATGTAAGTATTCTCTGGCTAAGTACTCCCTTACTTACTAGCCAGTGTTTAAGTGCACTCGGGAAAATCACGTTTGGTTGGAGGATAATGTATCCCTACTCGAGGACAAAGCAGCCCGTGTACGAGAAACGAACATGCACTGAGAAAACAGATATCAATAAATAATATGCAAAATGTTAAAATGGTAATTCGCTTCTTATGTAAAGCGCATGCATTCCACAAACTGCCTCCAAGCCAGGCGATCGGCCGCAAGTTCCCGTGCATCCTCTCAAGTCAGGTATACGTCCCGTAGTTCTGACGCAAACTGCCGACGAGTTGCCAACTGTGGACGTCCAGTTGCTCGATCACAGATCAGTACCGACTCGGTAATAAGCGACGTGATAACGATTTCTTACCCATGGATGTTTAAACGTTTTCACGATCACAATGGAACACGCGTTAAAAGTTATCGATCGGGATTATTAAACGAGCGCATACTAGTCGCGAGCCATTTCCCGAGATATGTCTTATTCGCACAAATCTTCATTCAATCTTTATTATAATTTAGCCGGTTTTCGGCAAGCCAATATTGAGAAAAGCAGTCGAAATAATAAAAAATCCGACAAGCGCGATGATTTGACGTTTGACGTAAGGCCGCGATATATAGCGTAGATCGGCTCCGCTCGGCTCAGATCGTCAATGCTCGCGGTATTAAACGTTATGTCATTGGGATCGCTCAAATCGTTAGCGTTAGCACGTGATTAGCACGCTTTTAACTACGTCGATAGTTATCTGTGCTTGAGCTACAGGACGCCGAGAATCTTGTGCCTTGTAAAGGCAAACGTGATAAAGGCGAGTCAACCAGTCGGAAACGTAGATAGGAAAATTGCTGCGTCCGCTAAACACAGGTGAGGTGAGGACCTCATGGTCAACCATTGATATTATTCTTAAATTATGAGTAAGTCAGAGTTCTAATAACCACAATACTTTTTATTATTAATTATTATCAATTCCTTATTATATACTGACATGTATTTTCTCTGTGTGAGGGGGGTGCAGAAGCTAATATGAAAGCTGGATCGCAGGTACGCAGAGAGGAGATTGCTGATGCAGCGGAGAATGCAAAACGAAAATGGAAGAGGAAATTGAAATAGAAACGAGTAACCAGTGTAAGGCGGGACGAGTTCCCGTTTTTATACCAAATGAGAATAGTCTAACGCTGTACTTTGTACCAGGGATTCTTAACTTTTATTATGTTGGCCTGGATAAGATCTTACACACACTTTTTTAAAAATTACACTAGATCTCTTGTTCTATTATCTATAGCGTAATAAGTTAAGCGTACTCCGTAGAGTAATGGCTAAGACGCTCGACTCACGACACAGAGAATAATGATCATTCTCAGGCCTGGGTGGTGTTTTTGATTATGTTTCCCTCTGTAATAACCAATAGAGCCTCCTCGAAGTCATTCAATGTTGTCAACGTTTGTATTTAGTTTAAGAAAAGTTGAAGTTTTACAATTTCGGATCTTTCTTTCATAATTGAAGAAATTTTACTGTACGTCCGAAAACAACATTACCTTTTTGCCCTTAATTCCATTGTGAAACAACAAATTTTACTATTTTAAATATCTTCAGATTTTTTAAAAACCCGACAGTTATAATGTATTTAAGTCAGCCATTTCGCTAGTTACAGTGTAACACTTTTTTTCAAAATCACTCTTTTTTTTTTAAATTTCGCTTTCCAATTGTTAAACATGAAATTTTACTAACGTAATACGTGTTTAAAAAAACATTAAATATCTGCTCAAGTTCTCGGAAACACGATTTTTAAAAAGCCCGACTTTTGGTTGAGGCGAAACATTTCTCTGGCCCTTATTTGAGTTTACCATTTGGGTATTTATTTAAAGGTCCGAAACTTTCCTCACCTTTTGTGACTGCGGTTATTAGTTCGAGGTTTATGCTTCATCTCCGCAGGATTATCTTAACAAACCTTCAACTATTAACAGTGTTAGAATACCACAGTTATGTTATGTGAATAGGTCCATACCTATTGCACAAGAGTACACCCTTTTTGGTGATCTTTAACAATAGATAGTACGAAACAATAGTACGGGAAGACACCATTCTTTTAAAGGTGTTTTGTGCAATTCCATTGTACTATTTAGGGCTAGTTTTATTTACAGCCGCTTCAACTTAATCAATACAAGGGACTAATTTAAAGAGTTTTAGTTTATTACCTATTCCTGTATTTTGGTGTTTCTCTATAATGTTTATCTATTGTAGATGAATCTTTTCACAGCAGATACTAGGATTTTCTATTACCTGAGAAATACCTTTGAGTCTAAAACATCTGCTGGAATGCCATTTCTCTTAATGGATCATCCCTCTCCACACCCATAACCCAATATTCATATACTATATAATCTTGTAAACTCACCCTTAGAAAGGATTCCCTCTTTAGAGCTAATAGTGGCATCACGTCACTATGCCAATTTGATTATAAGTTAAATATAAGTGCCGAAGAACAACGCTTGGTAGTAGAACGTTTCACTGGGGGCTGCTTTTTACTGTTAAATAAAAAATACCTACCAACTTCTTCGCTGTTCCGATTTTGTTGACTGGAAGGCGCATCGCGATTGCGACAAGGGACCATAACAGTTTAAATGGTTCTTATCATCACGTTCACTAGATTTTGTGTAGGTTATGATGCGAGAATCTTGTCCGCAATCTCGTTTAAGATATTTTTAAGATAATAAGCCATGTCATGTAAACTTGGAATAAAATCCAGTGCCATATTATATATTTAAAGGATGTAATTTTTCCTGCACACTTTTTATTTTGGTCATATCAACATTTTGGATAAACTATAATGCTTTACAAATCTTCGTTACACGAAAAGTGCCCGGCATTCGTCGTATTAAATACAAGTGAATTATTAACAAAAAGATAATACATAGTATAAAATAAAGCTATGGTATATGCATATGCATTCCCAACAAAAATATACAAGTAAAAAAACCTAAAACTCTTAACTCTTAAAATGAATTTTTTTTTTCAAATCATATTGACAAAATTGAATCTGTTTAAGAACCCCCAATTTATTTATTTGTTTATAACATTTCACATATTTACATTTATGATCACAATAGTTGATTAGATAAGAAGATGACGACTCTCCAATGACAATAATCTGGCCCCGACTCATTAGTGTCTAGTCAGGGCATTTTCAGTGTATCGACTATTAACTCAAATAAAGGATAAACGGAATAGATAAAAATGTTATCTAAATGTTTGAAGGAAGGCAGCTCGGAAAATAGAGTGGGAATCAGTAAATTCCTTTAAACATTGTGTTTACCTTTATAAAAATGATTTCAACGTACTGAAAAAACGACAGCTCAAACACTGCCTCAAATAATTAAGAATCATAAAAAATTCAGGCGTAAAAACGAACGGTAATTGTCTCTAATGGATTCTCGGAACACAGCTACCGTCGTTCATCATCAAATGCCAAAGTTCCTTCTCAAGGGAAATTATTTTATCGGATTTCTGGGTGCTTGGTGAATCGGCTTAAATGCGAAACGTTTTAAGAATTTTACACATACAAAGATCATAAGCACCACGCATTCTTACGGCACTTACGTACGATCACTTACCTGTTAACCTGGTTGACGAGCTTACACCTGTCGGATTTATCTTGTGTAGGCGATGCCATTCCTATCCATACTACTACTACTTTCCCTTATCCGCAACCATTGGTGCATTAAGGTATTGCATTGCATTGGTACACCAAGTGCAGTGAATCTTGATCACTTGTTACATGAAGGCAAGATGATCAGTCTAACGCTTCAGTACCAGTCCAAGGTATCACACATGAAATATTACATACCGTTGTTTTATTATATATTATTTATTTTATGAATTCATCCCATATACTTTTCCTATGTGATGCCTGCAAGCAAAGTGATCGGCCGCCGATTATTGTGCGTCTTATCAAGTCAGGTCCACGTCGCTTAGTTCTGACATAAACTGACGACGAACTGTGAGTATTGGACGCCAGGATACTTGGGAGCTTAATATAAAGTATAAAATTACCCACTAGGTCGGAATGCAACCTCTAAAAATTTATATTTTTTAAATGGTTAATTGATTGCATACCATCACCCTTTTAGTATTTTGTAAGTGTCAAGTAAATACAAAGAAAAAATATGTATATTAATTTTGTAAATGCGGAGGAAATCTAGTCAGGATAGGAAAATATGGTAGGTGTTCCCAAGGTGAGGTGATCTAAAACATATTTTTCTGTTTTGCACTATTAATGATAGATTCCTTTTCATTCCTCTCTGAATAATAGACCAAGCATACCCCTCTAGCCACTAACATGTAGATTCTACTAAATTTTTTAAAAAAAAACTTAAAACATACAATTTTAAATTTAGTAATCGGTTATTTGAATAATCAATAATTCTTCGTATGATCTATTTTTATACTGATTCTTAATATGTTTTTTTTGTCAACATTGGCGATGACAGATTATGTTACTGAGTAGGTATTTGAAAAGCATAAGTTTCATAAAAAAACCAATTTAAAATTTATTTTGATTTGTAGTTTCACGTGATTAAAACGTTAATTAATATTCTAAAATAAATCGTATCAATCAATTAAATAAAAAAAGGACTTTACCATTGCTTTTGAATTATTATTAGTTAATGTTAATCTTTGCATTATTCGATTTTCAACGTCGCGTAAAATCACAAGGGAGAAAATAAATTCAGAATTAGGTCCAAAGGAATTAGCGCTCATGTCGAATCTTCAATACGTCCCAACAGAACTACATACATAGATATATTATCCAGGCTTGTAGGAACAAATTGTATGAAGCGCCGTAAATTCTCATAGGTACTTTATCTGATTCACTTCAAAGCACGTGATTTGAATTTTAATGAATAATATCGAGAAATATACGTAACAGCAGCGTATCTCAATTATTCAAAAATTCTTTCTATTTCGTTCCACCCACTATCGAGGGCTAAAACGCGTTTCATACTTATAGTTTTGTTTGTAGAAATATAACGCCCTGTAAAAGCATTTTATCATAACCGTTAGATACGATTTTTTTTAAAATTATTTTTTTAAGAAAACACGAAGAGAAAAAATGTATTACGTAATTCCTTGTAAATTATCCGGAAGTTAAGCGTTTTAATTAACCGAAAAGTATCAACTGTAAAGTTGTTGAAAATGTATTATTCAAAGTTAAATTATTCATAATAATGTTTCTGTTAGTTATAAGTAACAGCTGCTATCCCTTTTTTATTCGTATTTTCTTTCAAAGCATATGATATACAAATATATACATATAAAAATTTATCCACATTGATAGTATTTAGACATTAAAAATCATACAACTAATGTGAAGCCGCTTTATAAAACGGTGAAAGTAAAAAAAAATATTATTTTGTTTTTAACATCGAGAACCTGATGCCTTGTAAAATAGGCAAGCAAGGTTAAACGGCTCTCGGGAGGCATACGTTATATGGCCTAGCCAGCCGAAACGCCTTCGCCGGATGACAGTAGATACCAAGGGTTGCAGTGTCCCGTTGCCTCACCTCAATTCCTTACAAAGTCAAACCACCGCACACCAAAAATTCTTCTAAGACACCTCGGCGTCCCGGTCGTCTACTGTTGACAATTCGTCGGCAGTTTGCGTCAGAGCTGCGGGACGTGGACTTGAAACTTGGAGGATGCGCGGGAGCTGGCGGCCGATCGCTTGGCCTGGAGGCAGTTTTGTGGATTCCATATGCTACCACATAGGGAGGAGGATATGGTATAATGAAAATGTTTTTAACATTCAATCTACTGAAGATAAGATATGATTTTATCATAACGATATTTTTTACAGTTTTTCCTGTCTTGTAACCATCCATGTTAACGTTGTTTTTTTCTCATACCAAACAGCTCGTGGAATTTAGTTTTAGCCGGTGGCGGTGTAGCTCTAATATATTTTCCCATTTATAAAATTGAAGAGTCAATTCCTGAAACTTCAGCTCCTATGTGGAGTATATAAGCAACAGCGGATGTTGCTTTCCTGTGCCGGAAATGTAGGGAACTTTACTGCTAGCTGTTCTGATAAAAACTCCCCGGGGTGTTATTACAGTTGTTGTTTTGCCGTTTGCTTTCATAATCTAAGAAATATGGTACGAAGCCAAAACGCAATAAGGTTAAAATAACAAAAATGTGTTTAGCAAGGGAGGAACTTTTTATTTTGTTATGATAGAATTTAGTATGAGATTGCGACTCCGATTTGAACCCATTAAATTTCTAATTTTGCAACCACAAAATAACAATTACGTATTTTATTTAATTGGCTAAATTGTTAATAATTTTATGTTTATTTTCTATCAAATTGCCTTTTTATGTTTAAACGAGTTAAGTTAAAAATACGACGCGACGTGCTAATAAAAATTGTTTAAAACCCAGACATAGACTAACTAAGTAAGTTCCGTGATACGAAAATGTAGGTATTTCATATCAAATCTGGCTACGGTTTTGCAAGGAAAACCACTTTGAAATGAGAACTGGATACTATCAAAATAACCTTATAAAAAAATCGCTAACTGAGGAGAAGAGAGTTTCAAAACCTTCACTTGCGTTTTTTATCTTAACGTCTATATGCCGTTTTAAAAATTCCAAAATAAGTATTAGGAACGAACATAAGTATAAATTAATCTTGGAGTATTTTCTTTTATGCCAATCTTAACTAATTCAATTCCTGACGCTCGCGTGAGTTCTGAAAGCTCAGGGTGGTTTAAAAAATGACATAAAAGCTGTTGTGCAGTTTTGCAGGAGGATCCGTGATACACTAGATGTCCCGATTAAGGTATTCCGAGTTACGTCGCTTAATGCGCTGACCGGGAACAAGAATGTCTGACCAATTATAATCCGTATACAACCGAATTTTTTGGGGAGGTCCACTATTTGGGTCGGATGTTCGGGCATTCTTAGGCTTGTGCGACCCAATACGGATCTGCAATGTTTTATCGGTATGCCACCAACCTAGAAAAAAAGCACTCAGATAAAATACGTTATATGTAATAAGGGTTGTAATTTAATGTTTTTCGGAATATGCTTTTAATTGAACATAGTTTTTGGCCAAGTGGAACGTCAAAACTATAGGAGCACTATGCTATGGATCTAATACAACCGTTGTGACAATACAAAAAACAATATTCTGATTGTTTGGGACCTACAAGCTTCTAGTAAAAGTACCAGTATTATAATATTTATTTTTACGCGCGCCGCGACGGCGCTTGCCGTATCACTTCATATTATAGGTTTTTTGAACATCCTTTAATTAAGTACTGTTTAATTTTAATTTATTCCTAATGAAACAATAATAGGTAATTAATCACAAATATTCATCCAAGATCAAATCGTTGCAAAAAACGCTATTTTTTAAGTGTCTAAGCTTTGCTATCAGAAGTCAGCTGTGGTTTTTAGGTTTACATGTCGTAATTTATACAGTGAGATAAGTTCTGTTCAATTTATTTTTTGTCGTAAACGGATAAAACTCAATAATTAGGTAATTTCGCAGTATGAATGCATTCGATTGATTATGCAATTAAAAAAGGTTTATATGAAATATACAAGTTTGTTTATTTACTAAAGAACGTGTAAATGTTCACTCATTCAGTAAGTAAGCAAAACTTTACGCATAATTTCAAGTACTTTTTGGTTTATAAGACTTCCGTTTCAACTTATATTAAAGTCTATAAGCTCTTCATACTCTAAATCATAGTAAAACCAATACATACTAATAATAATATAATATAATGTCTCTGTACTACAAATGAGCGAATTTAGTGGTTTACGAAGCTTTTTAATTTTAAGAACTTATGCTTTATTGGAAATAGTATTTACAAATTTAAATATGTGCAAGTACATCATAGATTGCAATGGATTTCTCTATACAAATATATTTTTAAATGTATTACCGTAGTTGGTTTTCAGTACAGGAAAATATTACAACTACTCTAACTGCTCCCTTATCCGCACCCAAAAGAAGCATCGGAATAATCAACTGCATTTGAATCAACTGCAGTATCTTGATAAATTGGTTACAATGAACAGATCAGTCTTTCAGCTCCAGTACGCGGTATCACATATTTATCTATCTGAAAAATATATTCAAAAAAATATTTCATATTGATCCCATCGGGAATCGAACCCGCGACCTCATGCATGGCAGCACAATGCGCTACCGCTACACCACAAGGCGACCAACGAAATTTTCATTATGTCATACAGAAAATATAAACAATTTATTGTTTATTATTAATACTAGCTGATACCCGTCGCGTTGCTGCCGCAGAAGAAACAGGTAATTCTAGAAATATCGATTGAAATTTGAAAGATTTATCTCGTTTCTTTTGGGAATTGGTAATAGAAGGAATGCTTTGTATTTCTTTCTGATGATAAATGCATTTATGAAAATTGAATAACTCGTATAATGTGTATACTCGTATGTATAAAGGTATAGTGTAAATGTTATTTATTTTATTTTGGTGACTTTTTTTTTCAAGTGCTTCATGGTAGGTATTATATATATATTTTTTGTTTATCCGTCTTTGGCATATAAACAATTAAATTTCTTGGCTGTCCGACTCGTAAATTTAATATGAGGACTTCTATTACCCTTTACACCCAGGACATTTATTTTTTTTAAATGTGTGTGGCAGGTCCGACGCATGAATGGAATTTACTCTTAGATGAAAAAAAAGGTGCGTCCGTCAAGTCGGATTTCAAATATAAACTCTATATTCGAAAACAGGTCACCCAAAACCCTTTAAAACGATACCAATCTTTATTTTATAAAAAAGATGTGCGTCCGCCATCTTGGATTTAAAAATAAACG
The DNA here is from genome assembly GCA_022494985.1 of Micrasema minimum. Lineage (NCBI taxonomy): Eukaryota > Metazoa > Arthropoda > Insecta > Trichoptera > Brachycentridae > Micrasema > Micrasema minimum. The sequence continues at coordinate 21,122 of JAGVSP010001812.1, forward strand.
CTTAATTCAAAATCAGGACGCCCGTATCGTCTAAAAAACGATACCCATCTTCATTTTATGAAAAAAAGGTGCGTCCGCCATCTTGGATATCAAAATAAACTTTAAATTTGAAATCAGTACGCGGACACGCCCTAAAAACGATGCAAACCTTCATTTTATGAAAAAAATGTGTGTCCGCCATCTTGAATTTCCGAATAAACTCTTAATTCGAAATCAGGACGCCCATACGCCCCTAAAAACGATACCCATCTTCATTTTATGAAAAAAAAGGTGCGTCCGCCATCTTGGATATCAAAATAAACTTTAAATTTGAAATCAGAGCGCCCAATACGCCCTAAAAACGATACCCTTCTTTCACTTTGTGAAAAAAAGAGACAACCGCCATCTTGGAATAAAAAATAATACGCTAGATTTCGAAATCAGGGCCCCCCAAAAAACCATTATAACGATGAACCCATCTTCATTTTTTCTGAAAAAAAGGGACGACCGCCATCTTGGATTTAAAAATAAACGCTCGATTCGAAATCAGGGCCCCCAAAAAACCTTTAAAACGATACCCAACATCCTTCTATGAAAAAAAGCTTTGTCCGCCATCTTGGATTTAAAAATAAAAGCTCAAAATTCGAAATCAGGACCCTTAAAAACGCTTAAAACGATACCCAACTTTAATTTTATGAAAAAAAGTTGCGTCCGCCATCTTGGATTTAAAATTAACTCTAAATTCGAAATCAGCACCCTAAAAACCCTTAAAAACGATACCCTACTTTATTTTACGAAAAAAAGGTACGCCCGCCATTTTTTGGAATTTAAAAAATCCATATGCTGTGCATGGGAAGCAAATTCTGTAATAGGTTGTAATGTTTGATGATAATTATTAAATTTTAAAACTTTAAAACTCATTCGGCATTATACAAATAGAATAATATATTTTTCGGGAATTGTGCGAGTCCATATGATCCATATGTTTAAACTCGTAGCACAGTGGTAGCCCATTTTACTACCGTGTATGAGGTCGCCGGGTTCGATTCCCGTAGAGGGTCAAGATGAATATAAGATTTATTTACATGTTTATTTTTACATTAATATTTCATGTGCGATTACCTTGGACTGGGACTGAAGCGTAAGACTGATCATCCTACTTTCATGTAATAAAATGATCAATGGAGACACTGCACTTGGTGTAACCAATGTCAGTGCCCTATGCACCATTGGGTGCGGATAAGGGAGAGTAGTAGTTGCAAATTGCTCCAAATTTCAAAACAAAGATTCTTGTGTATTATGATTAAATTAAAACACTGTTATGTGTTACTATTGGTTTATTCTATAAAAATAGAATTTACCTACACTACCTGGTTTCGGGAGTAACGTTCTCCCATCGACTGTGAAAAGACACTAAATTAGAATTACAGATGTTATACAGAAAAATACAGAAAAATTAAATTGCAATACTTAAGAATCTAAACACAGGGGTAACATAAATATTGATACATAGAAGTGATAGAAAAAAATCGAAAAAAACACATCTTGGGGACAGTGGTGATGGTAGAATACTAAGAAGTTGTACAAAAAAATTGATAATTAATTGCTTGCTAAGTGGTGGCAGTTGATGTACTGGGGTCTTGAGGGGAGGTATGGGTAGGGGGTCTTGAGAGGGGTAGGGGTCTAGGGAAGTAATTTGAGAATTGCGTTTTAAAGGGAACATAGTTAGAAGTGGAGATGATAAATGAAATGTTTGATTATTAATTAAATTATTATTAGAATTCAGATTTTTGTGTATTTCCATGACTTCAAGGTAATTCATATTTGCTTCCTTTATGGTTTACTTGGTGTAGAAGTTTAAGTTTGTGATTACTGAAAGAGCAGTTATTTTTCCATAATTATGATTGGCAATTCTGAGAAATTAGAGTTAGTAAGACAGCGACGGTGTTCGTTAATTCTTTTTTTTAGATTGCGGGCTGTTTGTTCCAATATAGGTTTGATTGCATTTCGCATTCAATTGATTTAAATCCCACTCTTGTTTCATTTATGCCGATATTTTTGGATTTAGAATTGAATAAAATTTATCCTCTTTCCGCAAAAAATTGCAATGCGAATGCAATCAAACCTATATTGGACAAACAGCCCGCAATCTAAAAATAAGAATTAACGAACACCGTCGCTGTCTTACTAACTCTAATTTCTCAGAATTTGCCAATCATATTATGGAAAATAACTGCTCTTTCAGTAATCACAAACTTAAACTTCTACACCAAGTAAACCATAAAGGAGCAAATATGAATTACCTTGAAGTCATGGAAATACACAAAAATCTGAATTCTAATAATAATTTAATTAATAATCAAACATTTCATTTATCATCTCCACTTCTAACTATGTTCCCTTTAAAACGCAATTCTCAAATTACTTCCCTAGACCCCTACCCCTCTCAAGACCCCCCTACCCATACCTCCCCTCAAGACCCCAGTACATCAACTGCCACCACTTAGCAAGCAATTAATTATCAATTTTTTTGTACAACTTCTTAGTATTCTACCATCACCACTGTCCCAAGATGTGTTTTTTCGATTTTTTCTATCACTTCTATGTATCAATATTTATGTTACCCCTGTGTTTAGATTCTTAAGTATTGCAATTTAATTTTTCTGTATTTTTCTGTATAACATCTGTATTCTAATTTAGTGTCTTTTCACCAGTCGATGGGAGAACGTTACTCCCGAAACCAGGTAGTGTAGGTAAAAATCTATTTTTATAGAATAAACCAATAGTAACACATAACAGTGTTTTATTTAATCATAATTCATTATGAAGTGTTACAAAGTGAATGCCGAATCAATCAACAAAATAAAGATTCTTGTAGCTCGAAGGAGAAATAAAAACTTCTAGGTAGACTACCTATAATATAAACTCCAAACGAATTATAAGGTAGGTACTTTTTATTACGAATTCACTGTCTGTTATGATTTTATTCCATAGCCATAAAAATTATAACAGATTAAACTTAAAATATTATATAGTAAAAAATAATGTTTTTAAAACGTTATAACTTTTTTATTTTCCCAGCTAGAAACGATTTTTAGGTGTCTTTGAACTTGGAATTTTGTCTTCTTTCTATTTATTGCAAAAAACAGAGCTCTGCAGAGTTATTTTCGATCAGGAGAGCCCTTGTCAAACGATTTTTTTTTCTCATAGAGAAAAAACTGACGATGAAACTAACACAGAAATCTTGAACAAAAAAACATTTTCGGAGGTAAAAAATGCACTCGATAGCTCAAAACCAATTCACGGCACTTATTTATTGTGAAAAAAGTCCGAATCGGGGTGTAAATAAATTTAAAAATGTAATTGAAAGTTCGAGGTGTATAAAAATAAATTGTATACGTGATGAAAACGACATTAGCGCCTTTTGCTATACAGCATTATTTGACGACATTTTTTATAAGCTTTATGTACTAGTTAGCTATGCAGTACTATCGGTTACATGGCGTATCTAAAATTCACACCGGAACTGTCACTAAATTATATCAAATACACAAATATACAAAAATTATAAAATGGATGTTATAATGCAGGAACCTTCCCAGGAGTAAATAAAACAACCCTCTAGAACAACTTATTGCAATCGGATAAGCGGTTTACGAATCTATAAAGGACAAACATATATACAAACTTACATTCATTTTTATATATATAGATGTAAACTGCTTATATTAAGTATAAACTGATATTCAGTAGTGTATATAGTTATTCTTTTAATAAAAGTTTACCTTACATGCGGTTAGCTTGTTATACAATCTAAAAATAATTAATTTATATAATAAACTTAAAAAAAACCAGTAGTATTGTGCATAATACGTATTTTAGATAATTTGCATTATACGTTTGAAAATAATTTCAAAAACAGTCTGCCTAACTACGAAACGTCTAATCTGTTTACGGCAGACATCCTTTTATACATTTAAAAAAATTCATTTAAACATTCACCGAAGTAGACCCGATCCTGTCTTGAGTGCGTCCACATTTTATGGTCTTAGCTTTACCAATTTATAATGTTCTGTCACTTTATTTAGGTACTGCTTTTTGTTATCCCTACTATGCTTTTTTTTGTATTTTAAAATGGATTTGTCCGTAAATTTATAAATAAATAAATTAATACAATACAATACAATAAAAACATTAACCACTTATTAGTATAATGTATTGTTACACGCATATCGACCAGATGTTTAGGTAGATATCTTTATATCAAACATCTACAAACTAATACCTTCATCTATACATTTGAGAATTTCGTGTATACTGTATTATGTTTTTCGGATTTAATAATTTTAAGTTTAAATCAGTTTGTCAATATAATTTGTTTTCAAAGCGCCGTAGTAAACGAGAAGCTCGTGATTATTCTTTGTGTAACCTGAAACTTTATAGCTTCTTGTGAGAGCTTTCTCCCGACCGTGATTAGCTCGCAGCCTGTCACACAAAGCCTTCCGAGGTGTTTCCGTCACAAGCGTTAACTACTTTGATTACGTCAAACTTACGGGAGCTTTGTGACGTCAGAGAAGCTCGCTCCTAATCTGCTAGTTCGAAATCCCGAATTATTTACAGAACAGATATTTACCAAACCAATGTTTTTAAAGCTTTTTGAGAACTGTTTTTTTTATAAACAACATTTTGAGTGTGTCCAAATACTTGTAGACAAAAACTGGATTTCACCCATTACGGGCTAATAATTACAATTTGACATCTCAACAAAGATTGAACATTCTAAATTGAAGATTCATCTTCAGGCGTTTCCTAGTAGGTGATATAATTCGGTAAGAATCTCACTTGCAATCATAAAGGTTTCTGCTAAAATGCTTAGCAATTTTCTCAATGGATGACAGAGAGTGTTCACATGTGAAGCGTCGCGCCATTTTAGTGTATATTGGCAGATATGGATATCAATACTAGGTGGAATGGGGAATGTTGTAATACATCAAGTGGCCACTTAACCCAGCCAATGACAGGTCATAAGCCCTGTAAACGCCTAGATATCCATATTTCCTTCCAAATTTCTCGTCTCTGTTGAGATGTCAAATTGTACTGTTTTTTTATTTTATTTTACATAATCCAGCATCTAAATTCACGTTAACACCACTTTACGTAAAGATTTATAATATCTACACATATTTTAAATATTTTTTCTACAATAATTAATTAAAGCCACGATTATTATATATAATCTTTAAAATGTTTTACGCACTATTGAACGACTGTCAAATAAGTTCTCTCGATCTATCTCCGAAATCAGCTTCACTACACTTACGCGCAGGTACTAACAATTATGTGCTCTACCTTGTATAATAAAGTAAGGTACGCCAAAATATTGTTTCTCACTGTTGATTGCAAAATCCTCATAACGCGAAAGCTGTTCAAACATTTTTTGCTTTGTCACAAAGGCATAAAAATGCTATAATCTAGGAAAAGTTTGTAGTAATATTTTCACTGTATGTATGAAGTACAGATGTGGATCGTTATGAACAAAACATTAAATTGAAGATCTGCAAATTTCTTTTGACGGATTCAGATTATTCACAGAAAAATGACATCAAAGGTCGTTGAAAAATTACTGGATGGTTGCAATCAGAGATATTCCTCTGACAAGTAATTATGTGTCATAGCGACTGCAGAGATGCACAATGCAACCTGATGACATGTAATTGGACTGTTGGTGCACTTGAGTAATTTGATTTCAGTGAATAGTATCTACTACTGAGCAGGCGCATTGTTCAAGGTGCAATATTCATCAGGATTTGAAACCAAAAGTACATTGGATTTAGAAGGGAAGGGAAGTATAATGCACCTCCCACCCACTCCTGTAGAGTGAATTTTCATTGAAACAGCGGTCTATTATTTGTCCCCAAGACTGGGTAGATCTCCCTCAACATTACTAAGCTGTAAGTATTCAGTTTTGATTTCAAAATTGAATTTCTTTTACAAAGTGAGTGCTTCTAACATAAACTTAAATACACGCTTCTTATAATTCCTTGTAAATTTAAAGCCACTTCGCAGTAAATTTTTAAAGATGTATATTGTCAACGGCGTAATTATTATTTATGTAATGTAATAGATAAACAAAATTAATAATCTCAACGAGTGCTTTCTCTCATACAATTTATTATTTTAAATAATTTCGCAATTAACTGAAGCAGTACGAGAGGTAAAATGTAATTTTAATTAGATTCTATCAAATTCAACTTTACATTTTCATTTTCTTTTAAGTACCTTACAATTTATTATTTTAAATAATTTCGCAATTAAATTAATTTCGAATTAAGCAGTACGAGAGGTAAAATGTAATTTTAACTTATTTCTATCAAATTCAACTTTACATTTTCATTTTCTTTTTAAGTACCTTACAAATTATTTTAAATAATTTTTTTACTTGTAATTTTTACTTATTTCTATCAAATTCAACTTTACATTTTCATTTTCCTTTTACGTACCTTTGTATCCCAGGGCACTGTACTAAAACACCAAGCGTATTTTTGTAAAATATAATAAAAAATCTGTCACATGACTTACATAGGTAAATAAGTCATAAAACATAGTACCTAATATTTGCAATAAAAAAACAACGTTTTCGTTCTTACGAAATATAGCAAATATTTTAATTTCGGGGCTACTTTTAAATAGCAGAAAATCACTGTGCCTGAAAGTAGAAAACAAATAATATTACGTATCATATGCAATTTATGTCGATTTTTGCTACTATCTATAAAAAATAATACTTCTTATTAATACCTACAACCCGAAAGTCGAAAATGGTGAATCTACATCATATTTGGTACATAGTATTAATTTGACCAAAGAGATTATATTTCTATTTATTATTAACTTCAAACTCGATTTTCTCGAAAACTATAAGTCAAACCAAAAAAAATTTATTCGACAAAATCGACTCCAAACATTATATATATTCACTTGTTTCCCGCTTGTACATCGAGTTTAGTTACTCCATGTGTACAAGTACCTCGAAATTTTGTATGTCTAGCAATAATGCTTATAGATAAACTCGTAGGTATTACGAGTTTACGGTTTGCTTTGATCCACCGCAGTAAAGGAAAGTAGCGGTTTACATTTGCATAAGGTTTTATGTATTCCATATTAGACGGTGCCAGCTTAACTTAGTGCGAGCATTCTCAAGTGACCCTTCTCTGATTTTACTTTCGAATTCAAAGCTTTAAGTGCTCCTTTAGTGGGGTATTTTATGTTTTTTTAGTATTCTCTCTGGTAGTTTTTTGAGTTTAATGCTACTTATTTAAATAAGTATGTTGATTTTGATAGAAGTAAAACTTAAGCCTCTTCATCGCAATGAGGATTTGCCTAAAAGTATTGTTTATTGGTCGAGGAAGAACGAAAAAAACGTGGCATGATCGAGAAAGTGTACATGCGAAAAGTCGGAATAATCGACATGCGTGCATTAGAAGATATATGTTTTTATAATGTATATGAAGGAAGCGAAAGATGTTAGCCAGAACAGGTGAATTCTATGGTAACTGATGCAACATTTGGAAGAAAAACATTTCTTTTAACTAAAATTATAAATAAGTAAAATGGCTTATGAAGTAGTTTAAAAAAATATTTTATAGAGGCAAACTGGCATATAAATTTAATGTGTAGTGTGAATTAAAATTGTGAGGTTTCACTACTGATGCCAAAAAAAAAAAGAAGTTGTTGTAGTAACTGATGCAACATGAAATGGACATACTTATTGAGAATGTCTATGCAGACTGAAAAATCTGTGAGTTATGAACTTTCTACATTGAAATTTTTATGTCAATGGTAAAAATAGTATACATTTTAAAAAAATTCATATTTCACTATTCATTTCTATTGTTTTAATTACCTATATACACAAAAATATAAACATAACTGACGCAACACAAATATTGAAAACAAAAGTAGGTTCACAGAAGCTATTCAACTGATGGTGGCCATCTTGCTTCTTCTAATGCAGTTTTCTCTCACCAGGGGGCAGGAATTGTCCATAAAGTTGAGTTGATTAACAACTTCAATATCCCAAACAAACATAACAAGATAATTTATTTTAAAAAATATATTTTTATTTTTTTCCTGGTTTTGTCCACTTTTACATGGAATTCACCGACAGAGAGTGGTGTGACGTTCTATCCTCTGTGTTTTACCACCTCGGAAAAATAGCGTGATGGTTAGTTAGGAGGTTTTAATCATTTTTTCTTTTAAAAAATTAAAGGAAATAACATTTTCACATGGTAAAATACATCAGCCATCGCTTAGTATAGGTTTATTTTCCTAATTAAATTCATCAAGGTGCCGATATCTGCATTTGAAGCGATGCTGATTGCATTTCGTAGCGTCACCTCATTTCCATCTCCACCCACGCTCACGGTTGAGATCAATATCTCATTAGGTGAAATCTGCAATCTACATGTAACTGGAGACGCGGCTTTACATTATACGGAAGCGTATTGGCTTTAAGTATAGCTTACTCTAGCGCACGGATTACTAACGGGATTCTACCCAACTAAATACATGTAGAGATACTATATTTTTTAAAAATCGCCTTTGTTGGAAAATCATTTTTTATTTATTTATTTATTACATTTCACATTTAATATAATCACAATAATGGGATGACGACTCAATCAGTAGCGACCCATGCCAATGATCTGGCCCCGAATCCACTATCACTAGATAGTCCGTGTCGAGTCAGGGCATTGCAGTAGTATTATACATAACACATTGTAGTACTAAACATAATTTGAATATTTACATAACTAATATAATATAATAGAACCAAGTTTGGATTTCACAAATTTAGAATTTACAAAACAATATTTTTGCATACCAAATTTTTAATAATTACATAGCTATATTTTTGCAGGCATTTTTAAAATATACACGACCCCATTAGACTTATCCAACTAACGACACCGACCCTGTATTTGGAGAAGTCGGTCAATAATTTGGTTTGTGTGTCCATTTGGTTGCATATCTTAGGTCCAATAAATGTGAAGAGGCGCTGCGCGATCGTTGTTTTTCTTTTAGGAAGTAAATAATTTATATTTGAGGCAAAGCGAGTGTTCATGTTTTGTTGCGTTCTGCACTTGTCAATACTCCAAAATTTCACTAAGCATGTCTTAATACTTAAATATGATTTTTTTAAAAATCAAAATATTAAATTTTAGGTATATATGTACATACCATAGGTACTCTTATACTTCCTCGTGCTCTTCAAATCTTTAAATGGACGACACGAGAAAAATATTCCCATTTATATGATTAAGTTCAGTCGTATGTGAGAGGGTTAAACGAACGGTTCTCAAACGGAAGCTCGAGGCATGGTGCGTCTAAATCAATTTGATCAATTTATTACATTACGCTGTTCACTTCAGCGGGCTAGTTTATCGCTTGTGCTTTACGAATGTAGTATTTTCCTATAAAATGCAAAATTATTACGAAAATTTATACTAATGAATTTAATTTAAAAAAAAATACATTTTTCCCATATTTATGTACTTAACTGATATTATTCTTCCGACCGGTTTCAATATAACACTTCTATTATGCACATAACAATGATATTAAATGACATATTTTGTGAAAGTTATCAAATAATCCCAGCATGAGAGCCCCTATCTTCTAGGGCAGATACCTCTTCGTTGTCCAATTAGACTCACTAGACAATGTCATCTTTTTTATAATTTAGCACCATCAAAGAATTATTTAAAAATTATTTTATATATAGTAGTTGTGCGAAATTCAATGAATATTGTACTCGCCTTGACATTTTTAACATCGGACTATCCAACTTAAAATTAAAATCTTATAGACTGTAAAGGGTAATTCTAATTCTATTCCCAGTCACCTCCTTTTCTTATTTCCTATCCCTATCATCCTATCCTACCCCCATATCTCTTGTCTTATATTTATTTCTTACATTTATTTTTTCCATCTTTCTTTGCCAATGTATAAATGTGAAGAACTATAATTGATTACCATGCTTTTTTTGTATTCTACTTTTTCATGTATCTAAATGGTTGTTAATTTAAGAAGAAAAAAAAAACTTTTGTTTTTCCTATAAATAAAATAAAAATTAAATGATATGGAATCAATGCTTTATTACTAATAAGTTACTTATAGGATCACTAAACAGAGAAACAAGTAAATACTTACCTGCTTCCTGCTTTATTCATTTTCACTATGGCGTAGATTTTTAAAATAGTTTTTCTGAGACTATCAACTTGGACACTATGACCCCCGATCAATCTACGAGCCTCCTTTTGCAACAAAAAAATTAGTGACCGCCAAAAACCCCAATTTATAATCCTTTCTCTCACGACATGCATTTGGCAATAGTGGCGCCGCCCCGTCCCCGCCCAACAGAGAAAGAACCATACCCCCGCCGTGGATTGCAAGATAGAATGGCAAGTCTTATAGGTAGCGTTTTAGCCATTGACTACATGGAGGGCTTTCGTTATTATTACACTTGTGTTTTTTTTTTATCAAAGCAATGTTAGTACAAAAAAAAAACAGTATATGAAACATCTTTTAACTAGCCAATAAATTATTGTGAGTACTTTCTATCTAACGCAAATCGTCAACAGCAAAATTACTCAGTTTTTCAGACTGAGTTTATCAGGCTGAGTTTTTCAAATAATAAATTCACTAAGCAAGGGAGAAAGGCTGAAAGTCATAAACGTAAAAGTCTTGACGTATAAAATTTGTATTTAAATTCTACATAATGTGTAGAACATTTATACGAGTAGGTTCCAGATGAGATTTACTTAATGACTAAGATTTTGAGTCTTCATACAAAACATGAATAAATATTAGTATAAAATATATATATAAATATAGTATAGGTCCCCCCCAGTGAAGAATGCATTAAAATTAACAATATGTCATAAAAACTGCAATGTACTAAAAATAAATAAATAAATATAGGTATACATTACAATAATTATTATTATACACATGAATATTTAGATAGACAGCAGAAGGCATGAAATTAGTGAGGTTAGGTACCCTAGAGTTGTGTGGCCTTTTTGCCTTTGTATTGAGATTAATATGCTGTATATTGTGTTGACAGTTGAGACAGCTCAGACAGTTTGACAATTCATTCATAAAACTAACCACCTGTCAATTATACCAACTGTTATTTTAATAAGCTGTGGTTTCTATATTGTGAAAACAAATCGGATTAGAAAATAACGCGTTGTTATATCAGTTTTATCTATTGTTAACATAATATTTACCATAGAATATTATTACTAAAGAATCCCGACAGATTCGAAGAAGTTTTTTTCTATACAGGAATATGAAACAGGGCATTTACAGGGTTTATCATATTTATGCTGGTTTAAGCGATTGCTTTACGTTGCTGCGTTTCAAAAATACCACATTTAATATGATTTTGGTAGGTATATGATTTTATAATATATTTTATATATTTTTAAATGCCATTAAAGAGGTATATCTTATTTACTTTCTTCGTTATCAAAATTGAGGGTATCTATGAAATCTAGTTAAATATACTTACATAAATTTCAGGACATTTATATAATGTTTTATTGTATTTATATTAAGATTATTCGCATTGAGCAGAATTTATTATGGGTATTACTCCTACCCCATCATAATACAGAGTTACAGACACTCGTAAATTCAAATCCCCAGCAGGTGAAAGTAAGACCAAGATTTTGAATATAAAATCCTACCGTAAAATATTTTACCGTCGATGTCTCTAAGTAAATAAAAGCCTAGTTGGCCCAAATCATCCAATAAAAATATTATTTGATATTTTTTTTGTATAAATATGACATTTTCCTCTTTTTTGTTTACCCATCAATCTATTAAAGTTCAAACAGTAAAAACATCTTTGAAATATCAATAACATTCCCGATATTTTTCTTCATTATTTTTACGAGATTTAGGAAAATACCATTTGACCGCCACCTGCAGAAAAAACAAATTGAAACCAAATATTTCGAGAAAAGTAAACATACCTTAAATTCTAAAAGCCGATAAATTTTCTCACTCGGTAATATGAAAAGGTGACTTTGCATTTTTTTTCCTTTTACGATTTTGCAAAATCGGAACCCAAATCATAGTAAATGTCAAATAAAATGAAATTATGATAAAAAAAGCTTAAAGATGATTTGGATATGGGCTTCATTCACGGTTGAATGGCAAAATTTGTCATGTGAACTTAACAGCGTAAAAATAAAGTCGTAAAATATCAATCAGTAAGTATTTCAATTTAACTGTTCAATAAACTTCTATGTGTTTTTTTTTTCTCGAATGACAAAACCATAATCTTATGTTTTTTAATTTTACGAAAAAGAAGTTTGTTTTTGGTGTTCACTTTAAGTTGATAACATATGTTAAATATAATACTCAGATTTCAAAATAAATTTTATTGAGAAAGATCACTTTCGATTTTTGTGTTCTCACAGGGAACCTCCGTATCGTGAGTTACATTACGATACGGAAGCCGCCAATATGATGAACGTTAATCTGTTGAATAAACCCTTAAAAAATTTGTAGGCAAATTTCATGTTATGATGTTAAATGTTATTTCATAGCAAAAATTAATAATATGGCGCTACGATGTGGCGTATTTTATAACTACATAATATATGAATATTATGTACTTATATTTTTTTTAACACTTTCGAATGTCAGACAAAATGACTGACATTTTATTTAATGAAAAAACTTCACATTCACAAAAAAAAAAACTCCAAATGCATTGTTCAAACTTTTCAATGAATTTGTCATAATTCATTCAATCATCTTCTTCTTTCCCCACTTTCGCTTCTATGTGGATCTTGCTGATATCACTAGATCCCTCCAGGAGGCTTTATCGCCAGCCGGATCTCTCGCCTTCTTTTACATCAGCTCCGCCAACTACGTAAGATCGTCATCGGCGGTCTACCAGGGCAGTGGGATCCTACAGGCGCAAAGAAGATGCAGCTCGGGTTTAGGCGCTCCTGAGGCATCCGAAGTACATTAAATTTTACTCGAATATTAATAAATCAACCCGCTGAAATACTGTGTATTTACATTAGATTCCACAATAAATTTTCATTACAAAATATCTTCACTGCGACTACCTTCAGTTGTTCTCTTGTACGAATTCGCTTCAGCCGGGGGTTGTGGCCCCATGTGATTGGGTAGGGGTGGCAAATTACCTTCCGCCGGATCCGTCCACCTGGCGGCCAGTTCGGGTCAAGGTCCCCCGCTACGTCACACACCCGCAAAGCCTTTACTAATACTAGAGTGTGCTAGATAGGGTGTAACAGATTGGATGGAATTTTGCTGATCGGCTGTCTAATAACATCGCTTCAATGTTAGTATTCGTAGTATCTTCCGAGTCTGGAGTTGGGTGGTGGCCTATCTTCGTGGTATTTGAGTCTAGAATTGATCTCCGGTGCGAATCCTCACTCCACCTCAACTTGATTCCTATTTTCAAACACAAGTCGCTTGGGTGTCATTGAAAATAGTATTTAATAAACGAAATATTAAATTTTATAATTTTAATTTTTAAATGAAGCATTTGAGTTCTTATGATTTACTCAAATGTTTCAATTACGGGTCTGCTTTCACAACTGTGCCAGAAAGTAGGAAACAAATAGTACTGGAGTGGAATTAAAACGTAGAGATTACAATCCGGAGTCCGCAAATCTACCACTAAACCACAACGGATCGATTAGTATGATAAGATTGCATGGATTTAATTTTCCTTAAATATATATAAGTATACTTCACGAGATATATTTAGAAAGAATATTGAAGGTGTAAAAGTATTTTTTTAATGTATCAGTACAATTTTTAAATGAGATCGGTTTGTATCTTATGTATTTGATGGCAGTATTACGGTTATCAGGTTAGCATTACAGTACAAATACAGAGATCAGATTTATAATTTTCGTCGTGAAACATTTAAATTTAGTTTTGATGCAAACGACCTTCGTCAATTTAACAATCGTGAATAATTATTCATATTTGAAGCCTCGTGAATTCTCGATCCAAACACAAATTAATGTCATTATCATAATTGTTATTATAGTCAAGTTTTCATTTAAATTTGATACCTGAAATGGCGGCTAATTTTTCATACAGAACGGTAATTTTCAAAACGTTGAAGGAAATATTAATTTTACCCCTCAATTTCGGATTTGATTGAAGAAGAACGAAATTCTGATACTCTGACTATTGACAAAATTGCATTTCAACTCTGAAGGATATATTCAAGCGTTTACAGGGCATATGACCTGTTGTTAAGTGGCCACTTGACGTATTACAACATTCCCTATTCCTCATATAAACGATTATTATCACCAGTTAATTTTTGGTCTTGCCAACATGAAGGCAAGATGATCAGTCTTACGCTTTAGCGCCAGTGCAACGTATCGCATATGAAATATTAATTCAAATAGCCATTGTTATTCACAAAAACATTCATTATCAGCAAAATTAAGAAAGGGCTTTTACGATGGTTTGGTCATCTGGAGCGAATGAGTGATGAAAAAACGGCTAAAAGAAGTTTAAATGCAAGTGTGCCTGGATGTAGAAGCTGCGGAAGGCCGAGAAAGACATGGCTTGACCAAGTACGTCAAGTTCTTGAAAGTGGTCATGTGAAAAGTCGGAATAATCGGCGTATGTGCATGAGAAGATGTATGAATGTAGAGGAAGCAAAGGAAGTCTGTCAGGACAGAGTGGTATGGCGTTCTATCCTCTTTGCCTACCCCTACGGGGAAATGGCGTGTTGGTTAGTTAGTTAGTTAGATCAGACGTATAGGAACACTAGATCGTTTTTTTTAACGACGGTATAAAATTTCTTATTGAAATAACAAAGTAATTGTAAAACAAATACACGAATTAGGAACTAATTAAAAAAATAATTAATTATATGTTTTTGCAAGAGAATATCTCTAATATCTGTTGTATTTTTTTATTCCCCTACCTGTCGAGAGCGGAGTGAGAGTTATTTCGTTACTCGAGTATTTGCCTTGGGGCGGATGCTGTGTTTCAGTATTTTCCAAAAAACATAAAACCCACTGTGCCCTGAAGTAATACTTGAACTGCGGGGAAGTGAACACGCAATTATCCGAAGCAATCAAATTAACAGAACGAACCTGACTTAACACCCAGCCGGTTATTTTAAAAGGAACTCTACAGTTAAGCTGGTACCTGGACAAATCGCAGGTTTTTCCCCCCAACAAAACGTGGAGATTTTTTGCTTCAACGCATTTTCAGTCAAAATATATATTTCGTCTTACATAATTATAGTCGATCAATGGTGAACATTTGAAAAGAAAATTATTACTTACTAATAAAAATTGCCTATTACTGCACGAAGGGTTAAACATGTTGATGGCAAAAGCTGAAATAATATTTATCACGATAAATGAAAATATTATAATGAATTTTTGTTTAAGCATTCAATAAGAAGTATATTTAGTTAACGGGCCTTGGTGCGGCTAAAGCGCGATTTTTGTCGACTTGCATTTGACGACGAGAGAGCTGATGCTTGAGAGAATTTAATTGTGAAATAAAGGCGGAGAAGGAGGTAGAACGAGAGATTCAGCTCCCAGGCGATGCCAGGAGACCCACACCAGTCAATCCAGTAGAAAATTGCCCCTACCTTGGGTATTATGGATGCTGGAACAGGAAGTAGATCTTCTGGGCTGCACTTTCACTTCAAAGTAACTTTCACAAAAACAAAACACAGAACGGAGCACAAGATTTCAATACACACAATGGCAATGAATGAAGGGTTTAAAAGTGTTCGAAGTTGAATTTAAATGCGGTTGAGATTAGATTAGTTTAGTGAGTTGCGAAAAAAGCGTGCGTTTTTGCGGATGCGATAATTGTTACAAATTTAAGTCTACCCGCGATGAACCATAGACAATGTTGGATTTTTAGATAGAGGAAGGCATAGACAAAAGGAATATAGGAGTAGGAATCAAGGATTTACTGGGGCAACTTGTTCCGAGAATGACTTAGTACAAATCATCCTAGCAAACTCCGAGAAACCAAACCCATCGCCAAACCAGGCCTTGTGTAAGTGGTTATTGTAATACTCATTTGATTCCATTGTAACAAAAACACAAAATAACGTTGTCTTGGGAGACTACGTGACGTGATTAATCCCTTGATTACTAAATTATTACTGTACTCACAAAAGTACACGTCTTATTTACTGTAAGAGTCAATTAAAGTACGTGTCTGGTCTGGCTTTAGTAAAATAAAGGGATACGTCTTGGTACTTAATACGTTAAACTACGCAGTTGATACAAATTACACTACTCTCTTGTTTGCATCTTTTTCCCCGTGTCCGTTTTGGCACGTTTATTGTTTTAGTTTACTGTTTTGTTTAAGAGCCTGAAATGTAGTGTTGTCCCTGGGATATATCGGAGTCCTTAGGATAGAGGTTAACAATGCTCATTACTCTTCTGTGAGGTTAGAGGTTAGAGTCACGTCCGTAATTTACGTAAAAAAAACAGCCAACGTAAAACCGCGCCCGAAGGCACAGAGACGCTGGAAATTGAAAATAAAATTCGTTTTATCTTCCCTACTCTCAATTTTTTATAATATTATGTCCTGGGAAAGGTCGAATAAGTAATGGGACATTTTCTTCGAGTCTTTTTAAAAATTTCATCAAAATACGAAGGACCATAAAAGCTCAATTTTCCGCTTTGCAAAGGAGGAATTCATGTTTTTTTTTCTTTTTGATCTTTTTTCAATAAACTTAATTCTAACATTTTTTTCTACAAGATTAAAAAAATTAAATGTCAAAAGGTCCAAGAGTATGCGATTGGATGAGTTATTCACTAAAAATTAGCCAAACATGAAAATACGTTCGTAATCGTACATAATGTTAGAACGTAAATATACCCAGCAAATTAATTGTAAAAGGTATACGATAATACGTAATTCCTGTTTATCTGTTAATGATTTCTATAAATATCTAAAACCTACATGAAAACGCCAATACACACAACTCAATGTAAAAATAATACCCTCATCAAACACCGGGAGACAAATAGAGATTACGTTGAGTAATTACGCTAATGTCTTGTCATCAAATATTAAGCTCCGAATATTAACGAGTTTCAGTAGAACAAGCCACTATTGGCCTCATCCTATGAAACAGCCTGAACTAAACTCAATTAGCTTTTTTTATTTTACATAAATATGTTTGTAATTCTAAAATAGGGTAATAGCTTTTTCATCAACACGAAGTCAAAGTTTGACAAATGTTGCCGGACTTAGCTCGTAGCTTTCGGAAGCTTTTTCTGTGTTTTATTGGTCTCTCAGATTTACGCTGAATATAAATAAGTAACTTAGTTTTCGTTTACAAAAATCTCCTTCCGAGGGCAAAAAAAACTCATTTATTGTCGCAGGCAACATTCAAATTACAAAAGGAAATCGTGATTTCACGTTTGATATTTTTTTGTAACGTGAATATCTAAGATTTTATTTTAACTTTCTAAAAAAGTATGAATTTAAAAATTAGCCATGTTGGCTTTCCTATAAAGTCGTTACTAACCGAATTTAAAGTATCGCATCATCACTATTTTATTTACTTTTGTCTGTTTAAATTACAAATTTTTGCTTCACAAAACATGTAAAATTTCTGAAATAGATTCTACCTGGAAAACACCTATTGCTGGTTTACTAACAAATGGATGAAATGTTTGATTTAATGTTGTTTCCTTTGTTTGAAATCAATAACTTAATTTTTCTTTCTGTTTGTATAAAAAACCACAGCTCTATAACTCGAATTTGATTTTGACAACACATCTCTTCTCACACATGGTTATACAATACCTACTTACATGTTTCGGGTCACATGTTTTTGCTCATAAAACCATTTTTCATTTCCACTTATGAAAAGAGTCACAAAAGAAAAGTTTATTCATTTTGTTAGCTGGAAATACTTACGCAATCACAACTTGGGTAGAATTTCCGTGTCAGGCGAGTGTAGATCGATATTTTATTCTCGTTACGCGGCAGGAGAAGGGTTACATCTGTCACGGTACAATACATCCCTCGGGTGTCGTGGGTTTTGAGTGGCAAGGTCGCCAACACTGCGTACAGGGTGTTGGGGAAGGATGGCTAATGTTTTAAGGGTGAGCGGCTGTCAAAATTCAAAACCCGCCTCGCGATTGTGTGGATGCGATGAGAAAATATCTCGCGTTTATGACATCAAGCGATAAATTATAATGAACAAATCACGCGATAATCAAGTGATAATTATATTATCATCATAACGAGTCGCAAAAGACAAATATTATTGATATCGTATCATGTTTGCCTGGCTGGTAAGAGTAACGAAAATTGTTCATAAAAGTAAAAAAAATAATTCAAGCGTTATTCTATAAACAATTTTTTAAGAATAACTTAAAACGTGGAAATTTTTATGGGTGAAGTGAATATGATTTTTTTTCGTGATATACTAGCCTAAGTTATTTTGAAGAGTGAATGCAGGATAGATGGATATTGGACTGTAAAATTTGCCCATACGCGAATGGATTTTATATTAAATTAATTAACCTAGGTAGTATCTACGAAATAACAAAAAACAACAGTTTTCAAAAATGGTCCTTTACTAGTTTTTAAAGTATCACAGCCGTGAGTCCAAGGGCAGTATTGTGGGTGATAGGCGCAGGCGGTTGGCCTAGGCGCGATCTAGGTCAACCACCACTATTGAGACAGGTTCGGGGCTGAAATGCATACCAGCTCGAAGATTTCGTATTTAAAAAACATATACCTACATACACGGTGAAACAAAACTCGATGTACAAGCGGGAAACCAGTGAATCTACGTCATATTTGGAGTCGATTTTGTAGAATAATATTTTTTTATTTGAGCTATAGTTTTCGAGAAAATTGAGTGCGAAATATATTTTTTTTATTTTTATTATTGCAGATCATTTATTTTTAAATAATTTATTTAAACAACATTTTTTTAAATTAATACAAATACTTATAGACAAATTACTGAATTATAACCATGCTGGGCTGATATCAGATATTATTGATATCCCAACAGAGACAGAGAAGCTCTGGAAACGAATGTGGATTATCTAGGTGTTTACAGGGCTTATGACCTGTCATTGGCTGGGTTAGAGTAAGTAATAAAGCCCGGTAGGGCCTTACCTACATCTAATAAAAAGATGATTGCAAAAAAAAATGCTTTGCAATCTTCTCAACAGATGACACCAGCATAATCAATTCTGTGAAACGGAATGACGATGACGATTTCAATATATATAGTAGTTCCAAAATTTGTCATATATGGTTATCAGATGATGGGCGGAATGGGGAATGTTGTAGTGCGTCAAGTGGCCACTTAACCCAGCCAATGACAGGTAATAAGCCCTGTAAACACCTAGATAATCCACATTCGTTTCCAGAGTTTCTCTGTCTCTGTTGGGATATCAATAATATAATTTATTTAGTTCAATCAATACTATCCTTGAAAAAAACATAATTAAAAAAAAACGGCCTTTTAATAAGGATTTGTGCAAGTTTACTGAATCTGCGGTACTAATGAAAACTTTTATGAGAAGAAAAAAATGTCTTTTTTCAAGCTCAGATTCAAAAGTCATATTACACATTCGACTCCATATACGATGTAGATTCCCTAGTTTTCGGGTTGTACTACTAGTTTTGTTACTCCATGTATATGAAAGATTGAAATATATGCGAAGTGAATAGATTTTTTGTCTTTATCACACTCGGTATCGACTAGCGATGGGTATGACAGCATTTCGCTGTATACTGTAGGTATACATATAGTATAAACGCCGCAATGTTTGTATCGAGTGTTTGACGCTGCCGTTAACGTGAACGGGGGTCAGCTCATCCCGCGTGCCGCGTGCCTCGTGCCGCGTGCCGCATGCCGCCAGCTTCCGTGGAAGAGGGGTTAAAATGCCGCACAACAGCCGCCGCGTGCCGCTGTAAAATCTGTGACTCAATACATTTTTTAAATTTATTCAAGTTAAAATAACTTTGCGGAAGAAAATGAGTTATTCTTAAATAATGCTGATAAATAAAAATATTCATTTCTCACACACACATGTGATACAATTCATGTGTGATACCTTGGACTGATACTGAAGCGTATGACTTATCATCTTACCTTCATATAATAAAATGATCAAGATGCACTGCACTTGGTGTACCGATGCAGTGATGCAGTCAGGAATTATAAATACTTTAACACGCTTTTACCAACACGATCACCATTAGTGTATAAAATAATTTATGAAAAAATGCCAAACGACATAAATGCAATATCTAGTAATAAATGACTATCTAGTGAGTCGGAGCCAGATCATTGGCATGGGCCTCTATTGATTGAGTCGCCATCCCATTATTGTGATTATATTAAATGTGAAATGTAATAAATAAATAAATAATAATAAATATATCTACTTGTAGATACGTCGCGCGTCGGTGGTCAGGCACCCGAACCTTTTTAATCAGAGTTTTTCATTTCATGCTCAAGGTTATTTTATGCAAAATTTTTGTTATAAATTGAAGACGGCATTATTCATAAACACGCTCACCCTTATTTTTCGTGTTCTTTATTGTGTTAAATTAGCTATTTATGGCCTCTGTTGCTTGTTGCTGATAGCAGAAGCAAGATTTGTTGTGTTAGCAATATTAATCGTTTTTTTTTGTTTCAGGGGGTTTGGAAAGCAGGGATTCCAATGCCAAGGTAAGAAAAAATATTTAAGTATCTTCCTCTTACATATCGCACCATGATTACTATACTGCACTAGCTGATCTGAGATTACCTCGTTACAGCTCACACTGGCCGCTACATTTCTGTTCCAGAAGCGTGTTTCTATCTCTTTCCTATGTCGAGATATTAGATTTAAAAAAATACAATTCCAACGAAACAGCACCAAAATAAAATCACGTTTTTGCGACTTCCCAAAAGTTGACTTTTTGAGTTTAGTATTCAAGGTGCGTTTTTTTAAACGTAGGTACCTATCGTACAAAATTACATTATAACAATTCCTTTCCTTTGCACAGGGTAAAAGTTGTACAAAACGGTCCTATTTAAAACTTATTTTATATTGTAAACGCCCAAAGGGCGTTTTCTTTACATGATATTATAAATGTATGTAATACAAATATGGGTACTTAGCAACAATAAAATTATTACATAAAAATGTGTTAATATTTTTAGAAAGGACCTACATAAAAGATACCCTTTAATTGGACTTTATTGTTGGAAATTAATAATGTTATTAAAAATAAGTGCATGCCTGTTGGCAGTTTGTAAATAAATAATTAATAAATAGATACATTATATTATGCGTTATTACGGAATGCCACGCTTTTTAATACCAAATATACTAGACTCTTGTCTTTTAGGTACTAACGCATATCACATGAGACATTTTAAATGTCATGGCTTTGTGTTACATATAGGTACGTACTTCAACTTGGATAATTTTAGGATGGTGACATTTTACTTAATTTAATATTCACTCACTTTAAATTTCCCGAGCTGTTAAATTCAATATTTAAAGCGCCCTTGAGGTATATTTATACGAAAACGGCGCTATATAAATTATCCATAATAATCCATAATAATAATGCTGCTTTAAATTTGGTTATTCTCAAAATGTTGCTTTTCTACTGTTCTGATTATCTGATTATGGGTAAATACTGAATACAGAAATCCAATATACCTACTTACTACTATTACTTTTCCTTATACGCACCCAATAGTGCATAGAAGGTACACCAAATGGAGTGAATCTTGAATATTTGTTACATGAAGGCAAGATGATCAGTCTTACGCTTCAGCGCCAGACCTAGGTGTCACATATGAAACCTATAATGAGCGTTAAATATTCTATATTGATTTATATTCTGATTCTTTGTCCTTAACTTCCAAGTAGTCAACATGAAAAGGTCCCAAGTTAGACTATTCAATAAAGCTTTGAATTAGTGAAAATGGCTTTACTTCCAGTATTTCAAAATGACCTTTGTGACTGTATCTCAAAATGTTCCAAACAGCTTATCTATGCAACCTTCCAACACACCCTTTCTTAAACTGCACTAACAATGAACAAAATTAAAAATCACGAATTATATTACAAATTAATGGAAATGTACACGTTTTTGTTCAGTTATTGTTTAAACCCCTTAAATGTTTCGACTCAACGCGTGATAAAACAACACTTAAGTGGCTCCAAACTCTCGTGAAGTTGCCCGAAGTTTGGGTGTAGTAGGTAGGCCATTTTGTACTACTTCATACGACGTCATTTTGACTAAGCTAGAGTTTCTTACATAAATAGACAATAATACCTCGGTCAATAAGTTCCGGGCCTAAGTAGTAAAACAATTTTTGCAAAAATTCTTTTTTATTCATCAGAATGGTCTCATTTGGAGGGGATACAATCATTCCAACGCTTTTCTAACTTTTCCATGCCGCCCTTGTAGAACGATTTATATTTGCCTTTTAAGTAGGCTTTAGTTTCGGCGATAACTTCCTCATCCGAGCCAAATCCCTTGAATAATATATATTTTATTAAGTTCTGAAAAGAGGTGGTAATCGCAGGAGGCCAGATCTGAACTAAAGGGTGGGTTTGGAAGCAATTCAATTCGTACATTTTTTCCATTGATTTCAATATCACGTGACACGGTGCATTTTTTTATTGAAGGTTGGTTTATGGCAAACGCAGCACCCATTTAGAAATCATCTTTTTCATACCCAAATGTACATGCATAATCTTGTTCGAAGTGCGTGCGTAATAGTGAAAATACTACCTTTTGATAACTTCAGGGTGTCAGCTATCTCTTGCAACTTAAATTCGCGATTTCCCGCAATGATTGAGTTTTTTCGATGTTTTCAGTATGAACAGCCTCATTTGGACGTTCAACGTTAACAAAACAATATTTGATAGTTGATAATGGAGCTGAGTCCGGGTAACACTAAAAGCTATTGCTCAGCTTGAACGGTTTTTTTTCTCATTAAAAATAAATGATAAATCAACACCCGTAATAGGGTAAAGTCCATTGTTTTTAAATAACAAAAGTACCGACATTTAAGACAAAGTAACTCGGTAAATAATGAAACAAATGGTATTAAATTTTTGTCAGTATTCCTTGAAGGTTGGCACTATTCAACTATTATACCGATATTTCGATGGAAGCCATTTGATGGTTATGCCCGGGACTTTTTGACCGATGCAGCAATATGTTTGTATGTGTAATAACTGACAAATTTAAGTGTTATTAATTTAATTAAATCTTGTTATACTCGTACACGACATTAAGGAAAAAAAAACACCATCAAACGCCCCGATTATAACGTTGGTAATTTTGTTCATAATATTTTTTGCTTAACCCGAATATAATATCCCCAACCTAAGTTAACCTTCCTTTATGTTATGATTAATCTCGTGTTTCCCCATTCAAACAAGCGTTGATTAAATAAAACAACCCCTTCATCTGCGATTCTAATATATTTTAGACCTTCAATTTTAAAGCATAGATACTTTATTGTCACTCATATATTTTTGAAGTTTGTGGAATCCATATGCTCCATATCGGGAGTGGATATGGTGTTATGATGATGATATTTTTTAAACCTTCGGCATTGCGATTGTTACATCGCATCGTTAAAAACTATTTTATATAATATATACTATATTATCGAAAAAGTTTTTTCTACACACGCACGCTGTGATTTAATTAAATCTTGATCAAAACCAATCGCTTAGCTTAGAGGCAGTTCGTGGAATCTATGAGCAGAAATGAAACGAATGACCATAACATATTTGAAAAATTAAATTATAAAAATGGTAATCTCGCAAAGCGTTTAAAGATTTGTGGAGCAAAATTAGAAAAGATTATAAAATTAGACATAAAAAATCATAAAATGCACTGAAAATAATATTAGGTCTACATAAACATAGATTAATATTTCGTCTTTCGTCACAATCCAGAGCCTAGGAAAGGTATTTTTATTGACGAAACTTTAATTTTAAAACGTTTATTTATTAATATTTTTGATATTGTTTGTAGGTTTTATTGAATTTGATTTAATTTCAATTATTACTTATTATTACTACTGTACTTTTGATTTATTACTGTTTCTTTTCCCAGTGTACTATCCATTTGGCAATGATTAGACAATATCCGTATTCTAGTCGCGATCCTGGTTTGGATATTGGATTGTCCCAGTATCGGTGACTTTTCCTGTGTTGGAGATTGTCCCTGTGATGGAGATTGTCCCTGTGATGGAGATTGTCCCTGTGATGGAAATCGTCCCAGTGTTGGAGATTGTCCCTGTATTTGGCCCGCGCGGCGAACATAACTTCTCACTTTGGTGTTTCCAAATAGATTCTAGATATCAATCTTTGGCTCGGTTTTGTCTCGGAACTTGTCCAAATAAGTTTTTATCTTATATTTTGGTTAAATTGTAGAAAAACGAACGAAAAAAATCTTTCCGAACCCTTTTTTTTTACGCAAATAAACATTAATTTTAGAATGTCAATTTTCATTCTTTTTCTTCTAAATAAATAAATATTTTTTCAGTGGGTATGATATTATGTTCCAGTGATCAATAATATGTAATATATTAATGCTGATGTTTGAAAACATACGTTAACAGTTTTAAAATAAATATTTTTACAATGTTTGGACGAATATTTTCGTTCATTGATCATAGTATTTTTGTTGATTATTTATTCTTATTAAAGTATGGAGGTTTCTCTTACCCTGTTCAAATAAAAACCTTTTTATATTCATAAAAAGGTCCGCCTCGTAGCGTAGTGGTAGCGCATTTGGTTACCGTGCATAAGGTCGCGGGTTCGATTTCCGTAGGGGATCAACATAAAATTTTTATTTACATGTGATTTTCATATTAATATATTTCATGTGTGATATCTTGGACTGGTTCTGAAGCGTAAGACTGATCATCTTACCTTCGTTTATTAAAATGATCAAGATACACTGCACTTGGTGTTCCGATGCAGTGCCTTTGCACCATTGGGTGCGGATAAGGGAAAGTAGTAGTTATTATTGCGGCTTCTATGAATCCAACGTGTAAAACCTATTTCTATAACACTAGTTTTATAGGTAGACACTATCTTTGTACGTCAAAATGTTTGTACCGGAGTAACTAAAATTATCCCCATTAGATAGTTATCTTTGCCTTTGCCCATCAATATTAATTGATTTACAGCTCCAGGTTTCAATTTCCGGTAAATTACCCCGCCACGTTTGAATATTTTAGGCGTGTATAATAAATAGCCTTACAAACATCGTATTCTATAATATAATAAATAACAGCGATCTCAATATTAATATTTTAATACTAACCATTTTTATAGACAACGTTCTAAAAATTGTGTAAATCATCCGTCGAATGATTTTAATGATATTGAAAATTTCATTACTGAGAGAGAAAAATACAACGAATTTTAAGTGTAGAAGTACCATACTAAAAATTATCATTTAAATCAGTCCTGTATAAAAAATATAGGTCATAGGATCTGTAATGGTATTTCTTTCCTAAACTTCTTCATATCTTTTGAAATATAAATTTTATACGAAGCTCTTTCGAAATTATGTATGAATATGACGCTATATTAATTCGTGAATTTTATGTATTTAAAAAGATTATTATTACAGCAGTTGTTTTTCATACATTCTCGTTGAAAACAATTCTCGTTTCTCCAGGAATCATAAATAATACCTAGTATAATTAATTTTCCATTTGAATTCATGTGCGATTGAGTTGAAACCCGCTGTAATCAGCTATCGTATTAAAATCTTCAATGTATCGCTTTATTAATACGAAGTATACTCGAACGTTACGATAATTTTCCGGAATATTACAACTGAAGTATAGTATTTATCTTATCATTATTGTAAGAGCAGAATTGTTCGAGCAACTTTAATTTATTCCCCTTGGAAATTTCATAACGTTTCATATAATTGATTATATTATGAAACAATACTTTAACGATTCAATTTAATATTCCATCACCTTTCGTACTAGAGTATTGAAAGCTCAACATTTCTTACTCAATTTAATTCGTTGATTGCACAATTTTACTCCGGGAAATTTTCTTTAGATCTCGTGTTTTGTGTTCACGCTCCGAGTAGTTTAGAAACAAAATTCTGCATGTCTTTTTAGAACATTTATGCGTAAAACTTTGAAGGAATGCGTGTAACGTAAAGCTATTTGTATGAAATAAGAGCAAGCTTTACCTCAACTTTAGTTTGTTAACATTGTTTTTACGACCTTAACACGTGTTGGAAATGTGTATTCCGAAACCCGCTTTTTCAAAACTTTTTACAAAGAAACGGTTATGGCTACAATAAAATTATGTAAAAAAGTTTCGACAATTCAAAAAATATTTTTCTGTACCCAGCATTCTTTGTCAAAGATTTTATGTGGCTTGTTTTAGATTTAAAAATCTTATAAAAAAAGTTATCCAAACATATTTTTCATTATTCTCGATTATTGAAATATTTTTATCGCATATTTTAAACTTGGTGAACGATGATGTAAAATGGAAAGTGTGCAAAAATTACACACAAGTATAATTTTCACTAAAAAACACATTATTAACATAACGTGCGTGCATAAGAAGATGTATGAATGTGGAGGAGGCAAGGTAAGTGTGCCAGGACAGAGTGGTGTGGAGTTCTATCCTCTTTGTCTATCCCTTCGGGGAAATGGCGTAATGGGTAGTTAGTTCGTTAACAAATAACTGCGGGAAGTTTTAATATTATGTTACCTACCGTGTTTTCGTTTTCTCTTAGTTGGTACTTTTATTATTTTTCTTGTCCATGTTTTTCCCTTTTATGCTCATTAGAAGAATATATCCTTACAGCATAAGATATGCTTCAAGGGGCTATTTCTGTTTGTTTGGTATTTATCCTTGGGATTATTTGACAATCTCAATGCTGTGTATATATATATATATGTTTGTATGTATTTCCCCTAATACAAACGGTCTACGTTACATTTTATTTTGAGGTAAATTCTCGAGGGATGCTGCCTTTCGCCCAAACTATGGAATATTCGTATACGATTTTTACTCCTTGGCAATTCATTTCTTTTATTTCGACACGTTGATCTCACGGTTTTAACTTATTGCACACATTTTTCATAGCATTCCATGTTATGAAACATATCTTTCGGATTTTGGAATGAAATGTTACCTTCACGTAAACATACATGGTACAAACTACCGTTTCCTAAGCGATCGTAATCCGTACTACTGAATACTTAGACAGATTCTTTGGAAATATATCGCACATTGATTCAAATAACAATTACGTGCTGTATTTTATTTGCAAAATGCTGCTATTTAGAAGTTTTTTACTAAATAAGTGTTTGTAAATCTGTTTTGTTATTAAATGTATTATTATTAATTATTGTTATTAATGTTATTAATGGCGGCCCCCGTAGAGTAATGGCTAAGACGCTAGACTCACGATACGGAGGTTCTGGGTTCGATTCCCGGTGAGAACACAAAAATTAAAAGTGATTTTTCTCAAGCCTGGGCGTTTGTGACGTTGTTCCCTCTGTAATAGGGCCTCCTGGCCTGTTGAGGTGGTTAATTGAAGAAAAAAATGTAAGCAGTTATTGCTTCGGGCAGTATGTGGAAAATGATACGTAGTCAACATATTAGTGTATTTGTGATTTTAATTTTTCTTATTATAATATTTTTGTGTTTATATAGCTGTGTTCTGTTGTGAATATGTTATGCCCAAAATGAGTTAAACTTAACTCGTGGAAAATATATTTTATATCAATTTAAAAATATATGCAAATTCACGAATAAGTAACATTTCATTGTTTGTTCGGAATATTTCCTCGTTGAGAAGTGTTTAGAAAATATAATAAACGTAAATATACAAATTACTTTCTAGACGAAGCGGCGCGGGCGAAACGAAAATGGAATCCCTGTAATCATACCGTATCAAAAAGGTGCTTATAAATAAAATACGTTAAAAAATATTACGCTGATTATTTTTCTGCTTTGCGAAACGCGGGAAGTTAAAATGTATGGCTAATAGGTTTTTTTAAGTGCTTGCATATGATCAAAGTTAGTAATAAATTTAATAGAATTTAACTTATCTTGCTTTCGTTAATACTTGAAGAAACATCACTTATTTTTCCCGTTTATCCGCTTTTAGTACTCAAAATGACTCTACCCTAGACTTACACTTGTCTTGGTTCAACTGCCACCCTTACTTTATATCTGTAGTTATTGTTTTAGAGTAGGTACATGTTCTTAAAAGTTGCTTAACATTGAAATATTATTGTAAGTTTATTTTCCTTTTTCCGGGACTGTATTGTTTTGTATGGAACCAAAAATTTCATTCTTTTCCATGGATATCATTTTCGATAATAAATGCAGCATAAGACACAAAGATTTTAACAACATCATTTCGATTAATGAATAGCCATAAATACTTGTAGATTTTCGAATTACTGGACAAATACTTTTATACCCAATGCTGGGCTGATATCAGATATAATTGATATATCAACAGAGACAGAGAAGCTCTGGAAACGCCTAGATAACCCACATTCGTTTCCAGAGCTTCTCTGTCTCTGTTGAGATATCAATAATACAAAAGATTTTTCTTCTAAAACATGCGTTCATTAGTCCATGCTTCAGTTTTTAGTACGTATTATTTTTGAACGAGTAATATCGAAATCTCGTATTCAAACGGTCTACGTTACATTTTATTTTGAGGTAAATTCTCGAGGGATGCTGCCTTTCGCCCAAAACTAGAATAATCGTATACGATTTTACTCCTTGGCAATTCATTAAGCGATCGTAATCCGTACTACTGAATACTTAGACAGATTCTTTGGAAATATATCGCACATTGATTCAAATAACAATTACGTGCTGTATTTTATTTGCAAAATGCTGCTATTTAGAAGTTTTTTACTAAATAAGTGTTTGTAAATCTGTTTTGTTATTAAATGTATTATTATTAATTATTGTTATTAATGTTATTAATGGCGGCCCCCGTAGAGTAATGGCTAAGACGCTAGACTCACGATACGGAGGTTCTGGGTTCGATTCCCGGTGAGAACACAAAAATTAAAAGTGATTTTTCTCAAGCCTGGGCGTTTGTGACGTTGTTCCCCTCTGTAATAGGGCCTCCTGGCCTGTTGAGGTGGTTAATTGAAGAAAAAAATGTAAGCAGTATTGCTTCGGGCAGTATGTGGAAAATGATACGTAGTCAACATATTAGTGTATTTGTGATTTTAATTTTTCTTATTATAATATTTTTGTGTTTATATAGCTGTGTTCTGTTGTGAATATGTTATGCCCAAAATGAGTTAAACTTAACTCGTGGAAAATATATTTTATATCAATTTTAAAAATATATGCAAATTCACGAATAAGTAACATTTCATTGTTTGTTCGGAATATTTCCTCGTTGAGAAGTGTTTAGAAAATATAATAAACGTAAATATACAAATTACTTTCTAGACGAAGCGGCGCGGGCGAAACGAAAATGGAATCCCTGTAATCATACCGTATCAAAAAGGTGCTTAAAAATAAAATACGTTAAAAAATATTACGCTGATTATTTTTCTGCTTTGCGAAACGCGGGAAAATATGGCGACACGATAAATAAACCTTCTGGCATCCACGGAGACGAAAATGAACGTGATTTTACACGAATCTGATATATCTTTTGAGATTTCTCATTTATGGAAATATTCGGGAATAATAAACCGAATTCTTTTTTACAAAATGAAAATGTTCCGAATAGCGTGTAATATACAGTTAAATCAAAACAGATTAAAGTTTAAAATGTATGGCATATTTTTTTTAATGCGTTGCTTATTAAAGTTAGTAGGTAAGTTTAGTAAAATTCGAATAGAATTTAACTTATCTTGCTTTCGTAAGGGCGTGATGGTTAGTTAGTTAGATTTTCGTTTATAATAATATAAATAATAAAGTATTCCCAATTTTCAAAAGTAAAGTAACGACCGACTACTGCAAATTAACCCCCTTTGAACGAATTGATTAGGTAGTTCTTTTGTTTGGATAGTAACAATTCCACCTTCAATATTATTATTTGTAAAGAAGCGAACGTTCACGTGGAAATACATATTTTAATCACGTGACGTAAACACGTGTTTGTTAAACCGCCATTTTGTACCTTCCTTTGAAAACAGCGGGAAAACTTGCCACGTGCAATTTAAACACCTACCTGTTATTTCTCGTGCTTGAAATATTAAAATGTATACATGTATAAATATTTATACCTATAATTTTTCCAGACCTTATCTTCGAAGAACGTGCGTATTATTGTTACGTATTCGAAATATATTCACTGCCTATGATGTAGCCTTCGGGGACTCTCTTTCAACTGCGCACAGGGGAACAATGAAAATTTACCAATTTGTGTGTACTGCTAGAACTGATCATGATTTTTTTACAGGTGCGCATTACCATATCCAAAACAGCAATTTTGCAATTTGCTAACCGCCTCAACTTGACTTAGTACCCAAATTTTCAGCAAGTTATTTACAGTTTACGGGTAGCTACAATTTACAATTTTCTACGCCAGAAATTTCTCTTGGGTGCGAATTTCCCGCCAACGTTTACGAGCCATTTTAACATAACGCAACGTCTCCTCAAACGTTCTGCCATCTTATTTGTTGATTTTGACTTACGGCGGCCGATCCAGCAGACGTTTTAGACATTTTCACGAAGAAATTTTCTTGGTTACATCTTTATTCCTTTACTCTTTAGAAATTATTATGACAGCACATGTATCATTTAATTATTTGTTGTTATTGCCTTAGCCCGTAGCCCAAATAGCAAATCTTTCTTTTATTTTTTTCTTATTTGTTTGTTTGTTTGTACATTTTTATTTAGCCATAAACAAAAAATTCTTACAGCTAATATATTTCTTTTTTTAATATTTTTTTTCATCTCATTATTTATTATTACATTAGTATTTTATTATTTATTTTCATCATTTATTTTCATCTAAATATTTATTAATACATTAGGTTGCGTATGAATTCATTTAATCCGTTTATTTCTTTGACAGTCTCCGGTAGTTCATTATACCTTTTGAATCCTTTGTACATTATGCTGTTCTGAGTACATGTCTTAGATCTATTGATTGTCTTTAAATTATTTTTAATTCTGGTGTTATACTCATGGGTGTTGCGGTTAAACTGAACCTTTGTCATAAAACAATCTGGTAATAAACCATTTATCATTTTATGAATAAACACCATTGTATTTAAATCAATCTTTTCTTTCACGGATATCCACCCAAGATCTTTCAATATTTTCTTAATTTTTAATTATATCTGTTACGCTTCAGAATTATTCTCATTGCTTTATTTTGTTGGATCAGTATTTTTCATAATATTTTTTTATGAGTCATATTAATTATAAAAGTCGCATGAATAAATCATCTTGATCACTTGTCACACAAAGGTTCAAATAGATGATCAAGCTTACGCTTTGATGCACGTCAAAGGTACTGCAACACGAAATAATATCATCCAAAAATCCACATTATAAGTTGTTAATCGAACCCTGTACCCGTACATAAATGTAAAGTGGATGCTTGTAGAAGAAAAATCGATAAAAATACTGTTGCTTACTAAAGGTCAAAGCCGAAAGTATCGTATAGTATGCATAGAATGGTATTTTAGCTTCTTTTAAGCTATCTTCTTCTTAATCAATATTTTAATTAAAATGTAAAAAGAGACGTTTTTGATTTGTAAAAGGCACTTAGTGACATTTTAATATATAAATAAATAAAGTCACCCTCTGTATGCCCTTCAAGTTCGCAATATAAAGGTTTTTACATGGCGTCCTTCCGCAAAGTTCACACGTCCTTATATTCCTATTTCAGTTACTCCTTATTGTGGTGTTATTACCTTTTTTGCCCACGTAACCTCACGCGTCGCGTCGTGTCGTATCTACGTTTTGTGGTAATATTACAGTTTTTCTAACGCCTAACCTCACGTAGTCTTGTATCGCGTATCTAATTATTCAAATGCGATCCAACTCCCGCAAAAGATGGGAATCGGTAGTTTTGACAACACATATTGAATTTAACATGAATTCTGCCGCCTCTTTTTTCGCATTAAAAACCTATATAATGGAAATATAAGTTTTTTCCAAACAAATACCATACGGATGAAATTTTCATATTATTTCTGCTTAAATGTTTTCAGTTCACTTTAAAAATAGATTTTAGTTCATCTAAAATAATATTTTAATATGAAAAAAATACCAAGTAGAACTCAAAATTTAAAAAAAAAAAACATATTTCACAAAACTCTGTTACAATATTTTTCAAGCTTTAATATATCCTTGTACATAACACTAATCTAGGATATACTCATGTTATTTTCAATGAAGCATCATTTTGAGGTAAGGTTTGGTTTTTCCACAATACTAAAAAAAATTCAGCCCACTAACTAACTAACCATCACGCGAGAGGATAGAACGCCACACCACTCTGTCCTGGCATACTTCTCTTGCTTCCTCCACATTCATACATCTAGATATTATTATTCACGGTTATTTAAATTGATTAAAAACGTTATAATTTTCGTTGATAATTTTCGGTGTTGGGCGTTACCGAGAAAAAAGGTTACAAATTCCTGGAAATTAACAAATTCATTTTTGTGGTCGCTACCTTTGGTCAAGTTTGGCGATGGAGGTCCTGAGTGTTGACATTCTGTGGAGAGCAGTTGTTTTAATGCAGATTACACAATCAAAAAAGTGGCAAAAAAAAGTTTCTTTATTAGGAAGAATTAGAAATAAACTAGATAAAAAAACATCACTTTTAATATACAAGAGTATAATTGTTCCACATATAGACTACTGCTCATCTATATTATACCTTAGTAATGAAGGAGAGCTAAAAAAATTACAAATTTTGCAAAACAAAGCCATGCGAATCATATTGAAGTGCAGTAGAAGAACAAACATTAAAAAAATGATTAAACTTTTGAATATTATGTCAGTAGACCAAAGAATTAAATATAATGTTGCTAATGAAATTAATAAAAAAATTGTTAAAGGGATAATTCCAAGATATTTGCAAAACAAATAAAAAAACAATGACTTTTTTCATAAATATGCAACAAGAGGTTAAAAAAATATAAGATTAGAAAAGAAAAGAAAAACTATGTCACAGAATTGTCTGATGTATAAGGGCATTAAAATGTATGAGGAGATTCCAGATGATATAAGAAATGAACAAAATGTAAATTTATTTAGGGTTAAATGTAAAAAATATATGTGTGAAAAATATTTGTGTATTATATTATAGCTAAATTGAAAAATGTATAATGTTAGGATAAGAATAGTTAGGAAAAAAATATGAAGTGTAATGTACATGAAAATAATATTAGTCTATGTAAAAATTATATAGTACTAAAAAAGATTGCAATGAACCATCATAGGCTGATACAATGGGGATAAATATAACTACCGAATTACTTTCTACCTTAGATGTGAAGCCACTGACAATACCGTAATAAAACAATTTTCGTAAAGCTGTAAATCTGTGTTCGATGCAATAAATCAACTGCCAAGAACTTTTTTTTGTAAAACTATCATAAAACTTAAATGTTTTTGAAGAGTGTACCTTTAGTGTACTCGCTCAAATGCTGAAAAAAACTACGATCTTTAACTAAAAGGTCATAGGTGCGTATGTTCGCTAGCTGGTGTTCAGTTTCCTTAGGTCACCCAGTTAACCAATATTTCTCTTCCCCGTACGATTTTATAAATCATAAATCAGGGTTTTCCATCTTCTGGGATTCGAGTTCAGGTACGGAAAGGTTTAAAGCGCCAACTCTTCGTTGCTAGAAGCAATAAATCATATCCTTTAGAGTAAGACCTTATTATAAGTCCCGGGCCCTATTGAAAGGAAACTCAATATATTCTTAGGTAAAGAAATAACAAAGAAAAAGCCTATTGGATTCTGATAAGGATTGTAGTCATATTCAAAAAGTTTTTTTATGAGTTTTTAAATGAAAGCGTGCTCTAACTTATTTAAAGTTGAATTGTTACCAAAAAAGTTGGTTCTTATTATTTTTGTTGTTCGAACTAGACGTTTTACAAGTTTTAAAAAGCCTTTACAAATTAACGTTTCAGACCACAGGAGAATGTTTAATCTTAAAGTAGCAAATTATGTTTAAAACGAGTGTTTAAAGCAGAAGTTGAAAAATATTTTTGCTGTCGAATAAAAAAAACTTTTCTAAAATACGATTATTATTTCTTCTTCTTCTTCTTTCACCACGTTTGCTCCTATGTGGAGCATGTGGACGTCGCTAGATCCCTCCAGGAGACTCTATCGCCAAGCAGTTCTGTCATAGCAGTACGCACAAGGATTATTATTTAATTTCTGTAAAATTTTACCGGCTATTTGTTGTTTGTATTTTTTTTTACAGTTACTCGATAAAAAAAATCGTTATTGAATTTTACCTGAATAATAATGGACCTAAAGGATCTTTATTAATTTGTCTAAAATAAACTAGTTTTTACTGCTCGATTTTTATGAATGTTGGTTTTGATAATACCCTTAAAGAGCTTTATTCCATTGGCTAAACAAACTTTGAATTTCTGACGAGGGCTGTAAGAAAGCCGGAGGGAACTCGCGGCAATTTTAATTTTCATACTTAAAAGTTTTTGCGAACCTTATCAGAGAGACCTTTTTCAATCGATGTAAGAATGATTCCCAATTCGATTGGATTCCGCCGAGATAAAAATACATCTTTCTACAATATTATTTAAAAACGATATCATGCAGGAAAATTGAGTAAATATTACGAAATTAAAACGTTGATTGGTACAAAAAGTATTGTTTATTTTTATTTTATTGAACGTTTTTAACACGTATTTACGCCTATTCATACATTTAACAAATTCTTCACGAATATCGAATTCGCGTCATTGTCATTTAAAAAAAAAACTTGATATTAACAACCGCACCGCTCCGCTCGCGGCTCGCGTCTCCGTAGTACTTTTACCTTACATTGAAAATATACATGGTGTAACAAAACTCGTAGTACAACCCGAAAACTGGTGAATCTACATAATATTTGTGTAATATGACTTTAATCTGAGCGTGGAAATTTTTTTTTTTACTTCTCGTGAAAGCTTCATAAGTGCGACAGATTAAGTAAAATACCACAAATTCTTATTAAAATGCTGTTTTTTATTTTGTTTTCTCTATGGATAGTATTAATTTGAGAAAATAAATTATATTTGATAACAATTTGCAAAAACTTAACGAAAAATAAATCAACTTCTTACTCAATTTTTTTTGGAAAACTATGGGTCAAATAAAAAAAACAATCTCTTCAATATCGACTCCAAATATGACGTAGATGCACTAGTTTCCCGCTTGTACATCGAGTTTTGTTACACCATGAATACATGTATTATATAAAAAACACAAGTCGTTCTTTCATATTTTTTGTGAAGGCGAATTTTAATTATTGATCTATATGTATTCAAATAATTTAATAGTTTTTGTATTCATCATATCTCCACAGACGAAGTAATGTTAAAAGTGTTAATGTACAGAACAGTCTAGTATATGTTTGCAAAGATTTGGACACGTTAAAAATGCTAATTTAAAAATATTTTCGGATAAATATATTTTGTTGGATCGCATTTATTTAGATCACCGTCCGTCAGTTTACTTGGAGTCCGCGGTTTTATCATCGATAATGATATAAAGTGCTTGTTATTTATAACCTGAAAATTTCCACTCTCCTTTATCTCGATTGAGCCGCAATATTTACTTTCTCCTCCACGAATGCATTATCTAATAAAAACCTGATATGGCCGTTGCTAACAGGGAAAATAAAGAGGTTTTGGTCGTTGAATACTAAAATTAAATTGACCTATCTGATAATTTTACAAAATCAAATGTTCCACTCCGTCAGTTGAGGTGGTTAAAATAAATAATTTAATCCGTTCTATGAGTAATCGATCGAACAGCGACCATTGCGCAATATAAAATAGATAATTGTATTTAATTGAGGATTTATCCAGAAATGGAAGAACACTTAAATGCTTAATGTGTCTCTCTTATTCTGACAGGGAAGGGGCCTATCAAAGCTTTATTCCTCCAACTGGGAGTTTCGTTCCTTTCTCCTTTAAATATATTATCCACTTAAGTAAGTTGTTAGTGGAACAGTTGTGGCTATTCTCCACACCCGCCCCCGCCCCTGTTCCCCTGTTAAGTAATGGAGACAGTCATGATGTCATGATGACCGTTTTGGGAATCGTGAAACGAATGTTTTCCATTATATCTAGTCGTTTTGCTATAAAAAATGTTCACTTACATTTTAACTGCAAATTATACGCTTTGTTCGCCTATTGTGATAAAGAAATAACGAAATATATTATGTCAAATATTTATGTTTCTTTGCAACACTGGATATTTCGCAGTTTGGAGTTTTGACAGGGATTTCAGCTGTTGTATTGATTCGAAGTTGATTAACGAGCA
The DNA here is from genome assembly GCA_022494985.1 of Micrasema minimum. Classification (NCBI taxonomy): domain Eukaryota; kingdom Metazoa; phylum Arthropoda; class Insecta; order Trichoptera; family Brachycentridae; genus Micrasema; species Micrasema minimum. The sequence goes on from JAGVSP010001812.1 coordinate 57,683, forward strand.
AAAAATTCAACGTTTGTACTTTTTTGCAGTATGAGTTTTGACAATAGGACTTTCTGTTATTGTAGATGATAGAAGAAACTATTTTATTGACTAAAAAATAAGTTCTTTATAGAAACATAGTGACATTTCTACTGTTAACAATATTTGTAATGTGTATAAAGGTATTAAATGAACTGAACATCCCCATATACTCTATGAAATACTCTTGTACCTAGGAATATATTAATCAATGTTCTTTATTACTTTTAAGCTGTAAGTTTACAGTGTCATAGTTAAATTTTAAAAATGAAAATTTCGTTTTTTTACATCTGATGGTATTGTACAAAATCATTAATAATAGACTCGATGTATTAGATTTGATAAAACTTATTACATTCCGAGTGACTCCCCGTTCCACCAGACACACAGAGCTATTCCACCCCAAAGTATGCCTGAATAATTACTACTCCAATTCGCCAATCCAAAGGTTGCATAGACTTGGCAATTTATTCAGTAGTGTTGATATATTTTGTTGTTCTGTGTCTGGCTTCAGGACGAATATTGTAAGAGCACTAGAGACAGAATGATCTTTTGTGGATGGTACTAGCAGTACCAATGTAATACTATTTATAATTATTTAAAATTTAAAATTTAAAGCAATTTACATACTATTTATTTTAAATTTCACTTATTTATTTAAAATTAATTTTTTTTAAGCAATTTGTATATGAATTTATTTAGGATTTTACTTTATTTATTTTCAATAAAAATTTTTAAAGCATTTTACATTTTATTTATTTTTAATTTCACAAATATTGAATATGTTATACCAGAATGTGTTGCTACCTATTTTTCAAAAAAAAACTTATTAAATACAATATTTGAATTATGTAATGTAAAAGCACTTTGGGCGTAGATATTATTAAAATAAAATAAAATAAATAAAATACCTTTTTTTTTTTTAAATTAACAACCTCCACTCGAATGCGAGTGATTTTGCCTTTCTACGTTGCAATAATTATTAGTTTTTTTTTTATTTAAGACAGCAACGCTTTAATTGCTCTTTTTAAATTTACTTTATTATCCTCATTTATTCGTCGTCATTTATTTCTCCCTATATCATACTTGAACACTATTGCTTTCTTTTCCATTCTCTACTCGAATTTTGGTCATTATGTATTTTTGTATGAATTATTTATATTGCCACCACTCTCTTCTCTTCGACTTATTTTCACTAATGTAAGAACCAAACGCTTATTCCTTTTGGCTGTGGTTTTGCGAACCAGGTCCAAACATATGATGGGAATTATAAAATTTTATGTACAATTAATGTTTTATTAAAGCTACAAAACTCGTTTTCGAAACAATAGAAAAATCTTTGTTGTCTAAAAAAATTACAAAACAAATATGTACAAAAACCAATTATGTATCAACTGAATTTCATTAAACTGTAAAAACAGAATACTATTTCTTCAGTTTTTCTTCCAGAAAAAACGCATTTATCATGTAAAATTATTAAAACAAATTATTTGCGCAGCTCGTGAATTAATATAGAAATGTTAAAAACACGCACTTCATTTGTAACAGTACGAATTATTTTGTCATGTGTAACAGTACGATTTATTTATACGAGAAGCACGAGTTTTTACTCATCTTCAATTTTATTTATGAAGATGAATTTATACATTTCTGTACCAATTTAAGGAATCAATTAATCTGTTGAAAAATCATTTGATTTCTCACCGTTTTTTTATCGAAGTTTATTGGTTAGTTATGATTTGCAAAACTACATCTGTCAGATACGGTTCCAAAGATATAACTCCAATATCGTTATTACTACGAAATGGATGGCAAAATCATTTCCTACGAGTAGGTACTTGTGATTCCCAATCAATTTACTTAGGCGACCAGTCTCGAGGGCAGAAGTAATAGTGGGCTGGTGAAATGGCGCAGAAACACAGCGCTGGGGGAGATTACAGTTAGTACATGTCGTTAGTTGACCTTATGAGAAATGGGCGGGAAAATCTTAGATGAAAAAATGGCGGCGTGAAATTAACACACGGAGATGGTACCAGACAGATGTGAGGAGACAAGGAGTGCGATGGTATAATTCCAGACAGATATGTGGAAATCGTAAATGTACATAACTACGCAATTTGTGAACACGTGTGCCATGAATCATAATGGTTTAGAAATTAGTTAGCAGTGATAAAAAAACATTGAAATGAAATTATATTTACAAGTGCTTTAATGGTTTCAAGCTGATTAATACGTTTTTATATTATGGATTCAATTTGGAAAAAAAACGCATTGTTTTATTTAGGGAAATCACTACCTTTTTTCTTGCAAATTCATCATCATCATCATCATATCAGCCCGTGAAGGTCCACTGCTGGACATAGGCCTCCCCCTGCCGCCTCCACTCCTCCCGATCCTGCGCCGTCCCCATCCACCGTCTTCCAGAAAACTTCTTGATATCGTCCACCCATCACATCGGTGGACGCCCTTGATGCCTCTGGTTTTCTCGGTCCCCACACCAGAACGCGTTTCGTCCATCTTTCGTCCGTCATTCTGGCTATATGACCGGCCCATTACCACTTCAACCAAGCAATTCACTTTACCACGTCGCAGACCTTTGTCTGGCGTAGGATCCAATCGTCCCTTTTTCTGTCTCTCAATGTTCATAATTCGCTCCATGCTCCCTGTGCAATTTGCATCTTACGGGAGGAATTCTTGGTCAGAGTCATTGTTTCCGCGCCTTAAGTTAGGACAATTAGAATGCATTGGTTAAACACTCGAGTCTTGAATGAGTTGGGAATGGAGCTTCAGAAGGTGGAATTAAGCTTTCCAAAAGCCACCCAAGAGAGATTTATCTTCCTATCCACCTCGCTTGTCTGATTGTCTCTGCCTATGGTGATTTTGTGACCAAAATAAACATAGTTTTTTTTTCTTTTTCCACAGGTAAAATTCTTCCATTGGTGTTGACGTTTGTCGTCAATTTAGTCTTCCAAATTGTCGCGTAAAAATTAAATTGATTAAGTACTTGCCTATTATTATTATTTTTACTACCAACGTGCCACTGTCGAGTGCAATAAAAATGACTGTTTTTGGAAAAATTATCAATACCCAAAAACTTGTTGATTTTCCCGCAGCACAAGAAAAAGTTAAAAAATCATAAAAGCATCGATTATTATTTTTTTCTTTGGATAAGCTTAAGTACAAATATCGTTAAATTCTTTACGTTCTTTTTTATGTTTGAGTTATAGGTCAACCTGTAAACACAAATTAATTACCGTTAGTCGGCTAAGTTCATTATTTGCAGTCTAAATAGTAAATATACTTAGCAATAAAAAACTGAAGTTTTAAAAATATCTACACATATATTTCTGTTTCGTTTTTTAGGTCATTTCATATATCTCTATCTTGGTAAATAAAAAAATGTAAAGAATTCTAAAGTCGAAAATGTGTGATATTATTTTGCGATAAAAACTTGAAACTATTCACAAGCAAAAGACTGTAATTACTTTCGTATAAATTAAAAGAGAAAAGAATATTAAAAAACTAATGATTGTAAAAGACTAATATTAATGTTTAGTAGTATTAAGATTTTTTTATCCACATTATGAGTTATATAATCATCAAATTAATTACCACATAATAATAAGGAGTTCTGCCACACTAATCGCGAGAGTGTATTTTTGTGAAGTTTACGCCTTTGAATAGCTTTTAGTGTTAAATTAGCGTTCTTTATCGCTACAAGTCGCGAGTGATCCCTAATTAATAAAAGCGCTTTAACGTCGCTGAAACTTTTTTAAGTCATAAAACCTTAAACTGAATTAACTGTCGTTTAATGTCCCAGATGTTTTTAGAAATTTTCTTGTACAACTTTGTACAGAATAACTGAAGTTAACTTGAGTTACGCACTCTCCGGTAACAATCAAACCTGAAAGGGGGTTTTTCCTGAAATTTCGGGAGCTTTGCCTTTTCTTTATTTAACTTATCAAACTTAATGTAACGAAGGGTGGCTCTTGGTTGGGAGATTTTTCTCGTTGGTCAAGTCTTGAAAGTTAACGAGGAACTTTTCCGTATTTTATTAATAGGGAAAAAATATTCTTGGAGCATGAAAAATCCGATTTAACATTTTCCGTTCCAATGATATTGCAAACAAGATTTATGGACGAATTGGATATCTTGCTATATTTTTATTTCTTCTTTTATATTTTAGACATTCCTGCATTATTGTAATAATGTATTATTTTACAAAATGTATACTCACGTTTCATTAAGACTTTATTGTAACTTTAAAAAGTAATTTCAACTAGGTATTTTTTTCTGTTTGTTAGTTTAACAATGTTATAGTTTGTTAAAATTTTAAAAAATCGCTTTATACATTTCAGGAAATCAGTCTGATAGTCATTTTTCACCTGATTCTCTAAATATTTTACTCTCGTATTTATTTGCCAATTTATTACTTTTCGTTTTTAACTTGGACACTAGGTACTTGACAAGTACGAGTATTTTGTATAAAGTATTATACAATATAATATAAAGTTGTCGTCTTCCGTATGCATTTTGTTTTTTTTTGTCTATGCTGTTTGTTTCTGTCCTTATTACTTTTATTGTTTAAAAAAAAAATTACGTGTAAAAATAAATACTGAAATTCGATTGTGTCATTGAATTCTGATTAATTGTGTTATTTTGATTGCAGTATGCAGTTTCGTGGTGCACAAGAGATGCCACGAGTACGTCACGTTCACGTGTCCGGGAGCTGACAAGGGCGCCGACTCGGACGTAAGTTCTCCAACTCTCCTGCATGACCCACCCTATTCACACTTGACTGACAACCGACTAATGTATTGTCAGTCAAACTTGCCTGACAGATGTGTTAATCCGCTGCAAGTCACTTGATGTATTGTTCACTGTACACTTACATTTTTTAAATTTAATTTGTGCCATTGTTGCAAGTTGCAAAGTTGCCTGACTTAATTAAGTTACATATTTCAGTGGTTGAAACTCGAATCCACTACTGTTCGAAAAGATGTTTGTCATACCAGGTGATGATAAGAAAGAAAAATTATGTTATTTTTTTAATTCTGTCTATTCATACATCAAGTTTCTTGTATCGTACCGAAAAATGTTTACAAGCTCCAATAATTTTTAAATTTCACGAATGCACAAATCCACGTTAATTTTAAATAGTTGAATATGAATTGAATTACTTCTTTTTAGTTACTTTTCAAGAAATTGCAATCTTCTATAAGAATGTGTCATTTGGACATTCGTGTCATGTTTCTAAGAAATTTGGGTGAAATAATATATATGTGATTACTAAATTTTAAGAGAACTGTGTTAAAATGTTAAAATTCAGTTCACTGCAAATTTTAGTCACTAACAGGTAAAATAAATTGTCATATTTACCTAATTTAAAATTCAGCTGGACAGACTCCGTTAGTAAAATAATTTTGTAAAAGTTTACATAATATACGTGATTGGTCAATCAAACCCAATAAAACTTGATACTAAAACCTTTCAGAAACTCCCTCTCGTTTTAAAATAATATTTTAGGGGTTGCTTCTAAGCAGGAATAAAACTTATTCAAACCTTTTCAATCGGGGTGTGGTCTAGTGGTAGAAGTCGAAGACTCCGGATTATAATATCTAGGATCGAATCCCACTACAGCACAACATGTTTCCTTACAATTTGCTTTCAACCCCTAAAAGATTATTTACAAGGAAAAGAGGAATTGTATTTTTTTCTAGTCTATTTAATCAACTCTACACGTTACTCGCAATAAATTCACCATTTCAAAACATTCTTATTTTATTTTTTGTTTACTGATTCAAACAACATTGCAAAAATTACAAAAAACATTTCATTTACCGTATTTTACTATCCTGCTATAGACACGGCCATTTTAACCCTATTTCATTTTTACTGAATATATATATTTAAACGCCATTTCATTTTTAACAGGTTCATAAAACATCAGTAGGTTTCATTTGGGTTAGCTATGGGTTTAGACGCTTTAATTTATATTATAATAACATAACCAAAAACATTGTTCTTTTGTAGCGAACAGAAATAAAAAATACACAAGTCAGAACAAAACAAATATCAGTCTTTCATTTCACGATATAAAAGTATTTTTGATCAATATGTAAGCATATAAAAGTTCGATCCCTGGACTGTGAATGCTTTGCTTTACCTTTGATATTTCGATATTCATGCTTTGGAAGATCATAAACTATCATTATATTATATTAAAGATATTTAATCATAATTGATGCGTTTTATTTGAAGATCAAAAACAGTTTTAAATAGAATTCCCCGTTGACCGCAGAACGATGCACCGGAATAATATGGCACCCAGAATGCACCCATACAGTTACAAGTACCTGTGATTGCTGCTCTTTTTTGTGCAAGCTGGGTTAAAAATAGCATTCGGGCTACATTCTAATTGGGTCAAATCACTTCGATATTATGCACAGCGTGGGTGGGCGGAGCAGAGCAACGTACTAAATCCAACGGGGAAAGATAAAATTTGTTAAAACAATTTTGCTTCATGAAATTTTACGTGGGTTTCGTCACATAAAAAAATTATACATTTTGAACACACTTCCATTGTGGTAAAAACGTTCTCTTCACACTACAGAAGTTCCAGGTCTGATTTCTGCAGAAATCACAAAAATAACTAAAGTGTATAAATTTTAATCAGGTCAGGGTGTGTTTTTAAAAAAAATCTAAATTAATATTTTTGCCTTAGTAGTGCTTATAAAACGCGCATTTTCAACAAAATGTATCTTGTATCTGCAATTTCTTTCACATTCTGAGAGTCACTTGGGCACCGAATTTGTAAATAGGCGACCAAACCGAATACAAATTGATCAAGGATCACATTATTAGTGTTTCAGTGGGGGATTCGTAATTCTGACATGACGTAAGGATAAAAAACGATTATAAGTCCATACAAGTTGATATCGCTGAGTATGTTTGGTTTCGGATTAGCTCACGCGTAAACACATCGTTCAGGTTTCATATAATGATGATTGAATGACCCCGTTTACCAGCAGTTCAAAAGAATTGCCGTTTATAAATAAAATAGGCCAGTTTTAAGTCTCAAAGACCTGAAAAGCTTTCTGATTTCGATGGTTGGAAGAAAATAATTTTTTTACTTTAAAATCCCGTAATGATAAAATTTATTCGTTTTTACGTGTTCGCCTCGTAACATTGTGGTAGCGTATTTGGCTACCGTGCATGAGGTCGCGGGTTCGATTCCCGTAGGGGGTCAACATGAAATATTTATTTACATGTGATTTTCATATTAATATTTAATGTGTGATACCTTGGACTGGTACTGAAGCGTATGATTGATCATATTACCTTCATGTAATAAAATGATCACGAATCACTGCACTTGGTGTACCGATGCAGTGCCTATGCACCGTTGGGTGCGGATAAGAGGAAGTAGTAGTAAGTAGTTACCTGCACGCGAGGTTATGAAGAATATTAATTTTATCATAATATTATACGATGAGAATATTTTCTTTTTCATGTAAATAGTTTACTGTTAAATAAATGGGGAGAATAATAATAATTATTAAATAAATTTATTTTTTCTTAATAAGCTCAAAAAATACAATGATGTCATCTTAATAGAAGAAATTTGCTTCCATATAGTAAGGTATATTTTTAAACGTTATCAGTCGAACTGACTGAATGATAAATGTACGTTTTTGGAGGTGTTTCACAATTTCTCATAAAAAAATGCCCGATTATTATTTATTGAGTATATTGTGAATCGTTTGGGGTGCGTTCCTTGTTCCCTCCCCCCGCCTCCGCCCCTTGCAGAATATACAGTATACAGCCTACTCGCGGGAGCTAAAGGTTCTTGATGGAAATTGATTACTTTTCAAGGGATTGGCATCCGTCAGCTCCCCGATATTTCACCGCCAATCGGTCAAAAAGCTCGCGTATTATTAGTTGTCTCTCTGAATTTTACGGTAAACACGTGAAAAATAAATAACGGGTATGGTAACTTTTGCTTTGACTTTATTTGACAAGTAAAGCAATAAATATATATAATTAATAAGTTGAGTTGTTTCTCTTCCTGATAAAGCGTTTGGCTACTGTGAAGGAGGTCTTGGGTTCAAAATAAAATATCTTTATTTAGATGCGTTTTTTTACTGAGCTTTTATTTCTTATCTTGGACTGGCACTGATTATCTAGCCTGAATTACTGATTATCTAGCCTTCATATAATAACCTATCAAGATACATTGAGTACCAATGTGATTTTCTGTGCAAGATTGGGTGCATAAGAGAAAAAAGGTGGAAATGTTGTAATTATTGAAAAATTAATGAATTTATTATTCGATTCTTCAAAAGGCAACTCTGCTTATTTTTACTACTGGTAGTTGTTTCGACCGAACTTCATTTGCAGACCAGAATATAACTAATTATAAATAATCGTTTGATCTCTAAATCCTTTGACTCATCTTGTCAATAGTCAATCCATCAATTTAGGCAAGCGTATTAATTAGTAAAACATCTTTGGTAGCTTTAACGTAAAATAAAACAACATTTTAAAGGACCTCTATTATCTGTTTTTGTTGCCAGACTCTAGTCTCCTAGTAATAATATCTGAGATGAGTTTCCCACACACCTGGCCTTGCCTGTGATCTCGTGCCGTTTTACATATTTATGTCTCAATATACATGCATAATGAGGAATGATTTTCTAAACAAACCGTGTACGAAGCTTTATTAAAACTTGAGCATGAACTTGTCTTCATAACACGAACACTAACTTGTAAGCACTACAAATCTTGGCTCATTATTAAACATCTTATTACCCCAATAAATATTACATTTGAATTGCTATGAAAAAATAAATTCATAGCAATGTAGATTTATCGGCTGCAACAAAATAATGTTTTTGGTTTCGGGTTACTATAATATATATTCAAATATTTCTCCACGAGTTCATAATCATATTACATAAATTATATGTGTTTTTGTACTTATCATTTCCCATCAAATTATTACAATATTACTTTTAGATGACACTCGCCATAATTTATTATTGTTTGCTTTCAGCGTCAAAATGGTTTCTTCAAATCAAAATGCTTTACAATCATTTTCACTGGGAAACATGTGGCTTTTGTTTTAATTTTATTTACATTACTTATAGAACAAATAATGATGCTAAGTATTGGGTATTATTACAGTCAAACACTTTCTAATTGCGGCTGTGGATTAGATAAAATGGGAATAGTTCTTTGCAATCAAAATAATATTGTATCTACTCAACAGGCAACAAATCCACTGATTTCGCTGGTTATCACAAAATAGTGAAAATTTTAAAAATACTGTGTTTTGAATTATTTGTAATTCATATTCTTTGCCTAGGACTATATTCTACCTTTCTAGGACATTCATAATATTTTTTATTTGACTAAAAAATGTAAAGCCAGCAAACATGATGTACCCACTGTTATTATTTACCTGCTAATTTCTAGTAGGTTTAATATTTTTGACAAAAATCAAAGGTTTTTTTAATATACCTAGTAGGGTGTCCCTTATATGACCAAAAAATTTTTATTTTTATTTTGAAAACGCATACCCTCTATCTTTTTTGTAATTACTATGGCGTATTCAGATACGAGATTTCATATGTGTACAATGATTATACCCTCTGCCGACGAGGCCTCAAAGTTTTTCAAAATTAGAGAAATTCCCTTCATGTTGTATGAACATGTTCCGATGCAAGTCGGCACGGGTTACTGTACTCCAAATGAACTGAAATTTGCTGAAAAGTGTTTTATAGCAATACAAAAAAAGTAGGCCCTATGCATTAAATAATAATCAAGTTGAAAGATTAAGGGACCCCTAGTAGGGTGAAAACAAAATATAGTATGGGACCAAAAAAAATTTTTTTTCGAATTTGAAAACGCATACCCTCTATCTTTTTTACAATTACTATGGCCTATTCAGATACGAAATTTCATATGTGCACAATGATTTTAACTCGTGCCGACGAGGCCTCAAATGTTTTTTTTTTTTTTTTTGTAATAATAAAGTTGAAAAATAAGGGACACCCTAATACCTAGTAATAGCTCGTTTCTACAAAGCAATATTATGTAGTAGGTACCAAAAATCTAAGACCACGAATTCACAGTGTATCTACATACACGAAACTAAGCGTTTTTCCACAAGAATCGGTGACAGAAAATTGCATAATATTGCATAAACGCAGCGTGTAGTTTATTCCTCGTGAGGTTATGAGGTCTTGGGTTCGATTCCCGATAGTGTCAATTTGAAATATATATTTGAATGGCACTGAAATGTATGAATAATTATCTGGTTTTCACGCAAAAAATCGAGATACACTATTCGTCACTTCTGCATTTGGCATACCCGAGCGGCGCTCTATGCATAACCGGACGCAGGCAAGCGAAAGGAAGGATACATGTATTGCTTTTTAATCTAAAGTATTTATCATCTTTTTACAGTATTTTCTTATTTAATTTCCAATCCTAATGCTTGTTTTTTGAGCTCAAAGCAACAAAACGTTATTTCTTCTTCTTTTACCCGACGATCTGTAAGGTCGACTTGGTGGAAGGTGCCTGCATATGTGTATTATCACAATAGTAAAGTGACGGTCCCCGTAATGTTGTCTGGTCTGGTGCAGGACACGCGAACTAAGCACGAGTTCCGGGCGTGCACTTACTCTTCGCCCACCTTCTGCGACCACTGCGGCTCCCTGCTGTACGGCATCCTGCACCAGGGTCTCAAGTGCCAAGGTAAACGCCTACGGACCGACACGAGGGAGAGAGAGATCTAAACAGAATAATGGATACAAATTCCGAGCGTAGATACTCATCCTTGCAGCTACTACAGCTATCTGCTTAGTAGTTCTTAATTCTCTGGACGCGTTAGTGAAAATCCATCAGATCTCATTCACATTAACACATTACGTAAAACCTTATGTTTAAGTTTGGTAGGCATTTACATAGGCTTTTAAAATTTCGTCCACCCAAAATGCGGACACTTTTGATTTATCGCAACAACATGTAAACAATTTCCTTCATTTAACATGTAAAAAATAGGTTATCAGCATTTTAAAATGCGGACAACTTGTCAATTAAAAAAAAAACGGACTTATCTTACATCAGTTAGTACAGTTAAAGAATATTATGCCCGAGGACTAGACAGAGTGCAGAATAAGATGCAGGTGTCTTGCTACATACGAATCCTCAGGATTGAAGATCAAGAATAACATTTTTGCTCTTATAAAAATAACTCGAAGTGGTACCTAACTTTAGTTACTTTTTGACTAGTAACCTTGTTTGTTTGTTTGTTTGTACATTTTTATTTAGCTATAATTTTTTTTTCATACAGCTTGTATAATACTTTCTAATTATTTCATTTACTGATGAATTACGTATAATATTTTTTCACTACACTTAATACTTATTTTGTAACATATAATTTACACTTTTTTTTATCTAAACTTATGCTCTTCGAACATTTAACTTCACCTTAAACAATAAAAAATATATTTGCCAAATTTTAGGGTTAAGTTTTGATTTTAGCTTTATTGATTTCGATCAGGCAAATTTGTCTACCAAATGCAAAATGATAAGGTTTTACTTTAGGTGTTTCTATATTAATGTGATAACATTTTTGACCGTAATATTTTCGGTGTCTTTACGCATTTCCTTTAACGCTTTTATTTAAAAACTTGATTACCTCAAATTGGTCTTAAATAAGTTATGTAAAATTTTTGTAGTGTTACAATTTCGTGAGGTGTTTTTTTTTCTCTCTCTTGAAACTCTGATAAGTCCTGGCTTCGACGTGGCGCCCCAATAAAACTATTGCATACTCTGTTTGTTTGAATCTTGGCCTATTTCTCTCTATACCCCGTTACTGCGCCCTGCGCGGGCAGCCAGCCCCAGGAGCTTGTATCCCCAGCGAGCTTACTAACCGACACCCTGTTTGTTTACGTTTTACGCAGTGGTTGGGAATGTTTTGGCAATTTTTTGTTCAACAAGTTTATGGAAAAAGGCATTGCGCAAAATGTAAACTCAATCTCCCAAAGCTTACTCAAAAGTCTTTAACAACCCGTAACGCTTCTGTTTTGGTGAAGAATAATATTTCCATCTTGATAAAATCGCTATTTTAGCCTCCATTTATTCGCATTCAATAACACAACAGTTTCTATAGGAAAAATCACTCGATATTTACATCTATTTATAGAAGTGATGTATCCTGACGAAACTACCTAGTACTATGATTGGTTAATAATAAGAGGATTATATTTAGTAATCTCACGTATTATATTTATCTTAAACATGATTATAAGAGTAGACTTAACTATCAAATAATACATTTTGCGTAACGTCATAGCATTATTTTCATCATGGGCTCTTTTGTTTCGCTTTTCAGCTTTCGATCTTTAACATTATTTCTTCCATCACCCGCACATTTTCACCTATTGAATGTTCATCCACGACTGACAACACATCGCAAAAAGAATGTTACTACTTCCACCAACTCACTGAAGATATTTTACAGCCATTGCCTAACAAAGCACAGAATATCATGTTTACGAGTATATGGATGTGACAACAGAATGAGACACTTTTTAGTTGATACACATATATATTGATGTGTCTTTAGTCTAGTTTCAAACATGCATCTCTACATACGTTTGCCTTAGACATTAGTAAATGTTCGATTATAAAACACTGATTAAAACGAAATTTTAAAACAATAAAATAAACAGTATTTTACTTCTAGCGTGAGCTTTTAATTAAGCACATTTATTACAAAGATTAAACTTATTATTTATGTACATCCCGTTGGTCATTACATCTCTACCTACACAAACACGGTAACGTAGTTTACGTTTTCGCCATCAAAACACGGAAATCGAACATTAGTCGCCAAATATACGTATATACGTAATACTTTTAATCATTTACCTACGGGCTAAGAGCATTGACTTGTATGTAAAGTATTACAAAAAATTTGAAGAAAAAAAACAAAGTTATTATTTGGCCACTACTGTTTCCTACAAATACACTATTAAATACAACATGGCAGTAGAATATTACAGAATGTTGAGTCGAAACATTACTTTTTTAACGATGATTTATTTTGATTAACTTTAATGATTCCGATTTTGTTTTATTTGTATCTTGAATAAGTGTTCATTGGTTTTACTTTATCCGCATTTTTGGGTAAATGTTTTTGGAGTCATGATTCTTGTTTTTTTTTTAAATATTCCCCCTGTTGATAATAATTGTTGTATGAAGCTTATTTTTATTTTTACTATTTACGTGTCTGTCCAGTAAAATGAAATGTTTGTCTTTTTCAGATAAAAATACGTGTGATAATTTTTAAACTGTGAATCTCCTAAATATGTGACGTTTTGTTAATTTCGTATGTCCTGAATTTTGTTTGTTTTCTAATGTCCTCTTATCATATTGTTTTCAGTAAAACCACAAAATGAAATAAAACGCTTTTTAAAAGTTTTTTCGTATGAGTAAAATTATTCAAACTGAACCTTAATATAATATGATCATATTGCTTCGTAATCATTGAAAATTACGTTGAACTTGTGAAAATACATTTTATTTTAACGAGAAAACTTAACTGTATTTTTATTCAATA